>JAUZSV010423677.1:0-10619 GCA_034780495.1 Parotocinclus cesarpintoi
GTGTGTGTGTGTGTGTGTGTGTGTGTGTGTGTGTGTGTGTGTGTGTGTGTGTGTGTGTGTGTGTGTGTGTGTAAAACGTGGCACCCATGAAAAACACTCGTTCCTCTAAGCACTTCTTCTAACACAGACATCTGAGCTCTGCCATCTACAGCACGAATACATCCAGAGGGATAATGAAAAATGGTTTGATCGTGTGTGTGTGTGTGTGTGTGTGTGTGTGTCTCCTGGCTGAGTAAAATACCTTCCTTTTGTGCTTTGACTCAGTTAAGAGAATTAAAGTTTGCACAAGTTGCGAGTCTTCTCATTTTTTGCTCTTCCTCTGCAGTGTGAAAATGGTCAAAAATATTGGGACGCAAACCCAAACTCTCTCTCTCTCTGTCTCTCTCTGTCTCACTGTTTCTCGCTCTGTCTCTGTCTCTCTCTGTCTCTCTCTCTTTCTCTCTCTGTGTCTCTCTGTCTCTCCCTGTCTTTCTCTTTGTCTCTCTGTCTTTCTCTTTGTCTCTCTCTATCTCTCTCTGTCTCTCTCTTTGTCTCTCTATCTCTCTCTCTGTCTTTCTCTTTGTCTCTCTCTTTGTCTCTCTGTCTCTCTCTTTGTCTCTCTATCTCTCTGTCTCTCTCTGTCTCTCTTTGTCTCTCTCTATCTCTCTGTCTCTCTCTGTTTTTCTCTTTGTCTCTATCTATCTCTCTGTCTCTCTCTTTGTCTCTCTGTCTCTCTTTTTGTCTCTCTCTGTCTTTCTGTCTCTCTCTGTCTCTCTCTGTCTTTCTCACTGTCTCTCTCTTTGTCTCTCTGTGTCTTTCTCTTTGTCTTTCTCTGTCTCTCTGTCTCTCTCTCTCTGTCTCTCTCTCTGTCTCTCTCTGATTATGTGTTGATGCGCTTCGGTGGCCCTGCAGGAGCAGGAACAGGCTGAAAATTTCATTAGTTATTTATTGATGAGATCTCAGTCAATTGGAACTCTGTTTACCAATAGGCCGAGCCTAGGCGCTCGAACCTAAACGGCATCAGAGTGATATCGATGATCAATGGTACGAGAACCCATTAGTTCCATAGTTCTTCATTAAAACCTGCTAAAGTGTGGATTTATGACAGTAACACCATTACATACAGAACAGTCATGCACTTCATACTGTATATTCTTTCTCCCCCTGTTCTTATTCTTTTACACATTTCTGTGATTAATAAATCCTAAATCGTTTATGGTACAGAGCCTGTAAGGTTTCTGTCGGGTGGCTGTGAAATTAATGGGGTGTGGCTGTGCGGAGGGCTGTGCGGAGACTGTGAAGTGGCTGTGGGGTGGCTGTGAAGCTCTAGTGTGGTTGTATGAAGGCTGTGTGGAGGCTGTAAGGTGGATGTGGTGAGTCTGTGAGATGGCTGTGAGGTGACTGTGGGGTGTCTCTGAGGCTGTGGGGTGGCTTTGCGGAGGCTGTGGGGAGGCTGTTGGGTGGCTGTGCAGAGGCTGTAAGGTGGTTGTGGGGTGGCTGTGAGATGGCTGTGTGGAGGCTGTTGGGTGGCTGTGAAGTGACTGTAGGGGTTGCTGTGGGGTGACTGAGGTAACTTTGGGGTGGCTGTAAGGTGGCTGTGGTGAGGCTGTGAGATGGCTGTGAGGTGACTGTGGGGAGACTGTGGGGTGGCTCTTAGGTTGTAGGGTGGCTGTGCAGAGGCTGTGAGGTGGTTGTGGGGTGGCTGTGAGGCTGTGTTGTGAATGTGAGGTGGCTGTGGAATGGCTGTGTCGGGGGTGGCTGTGTGAAGGCTGTTGGGTGGCTGTGAAGTGACTGTAGGTTGCTGTGGGGTGGCTGTGAGGCTGTGTTGTGGATGTGAGGTGACTGTGGAATGGCTGTGTCAGGGGTGGCTGGGTGAAGGCTGTTGGGTGGCTGTGAAGTGACTGTAGGTTGCTGTGAGGTGGTTGTGGGGTGGCTGTGAGGCTGTGTTGTGAATGTGAGGTGACTGTGGAATGGCTGTGTCGGGGGTGGCTGTGTGAAGGCTGTTGGGTGGCTGTGAAGTGACTGTGGGTTGCTGTGAGGTGGTTGTGGGGTGGCTGTGTCGGGGGTGACTGTGAGGCCGGGCGGACGGTGCTGTTGGTAAAGTTTTGTAATGTTTTTGTTTGTTGTGCCGTTGCTCTCTAAGTGCTTGAGCTTCACCTGCTGTGAGCAGAAGTGTTTAAATCACAGCGAAGCGGGAGGTTTTTTGTGGCACTGATTTCCTGAAACCTCTCGCAGATTGAAAGTCAGTCTGTGTACTGGTGTGGACAGTCGTATCTCCCCGTGAAACCTGACACATGATTATTTTTTCATTTAATAACCTTGTCCTCTGATGAAGAGCTGTGATTTGTGATTGGAAAAAAATCAGATGGTTTGTTGCTATTTAGCAGCCTAAGGATTTATAAAGTAAATACAAATATGAAATAACGATAGGGCTGTGCTTTATTTATTTGTTGTTGTTACTACTGAGAGTCTTCTGGAGTTTGTTTATTAATTTATGATATTAATACATTTACCCAGCATCCACTTACACAAAAAAATCTGGAATACAGATTGCTCTGACCACATTGCAAAGAAGTTGAAAATGATTCTGGACCTTTTTCATTATTGGGATACAAACCCATAAGGTTATAATAGTAACCCAATAATAGTATTGGGACGCAAAAATGTTTAAACTGGCATTTATGAATGGAACTTTAGATATTTTAATGGTGCTTTATAACATAATCCAGCTACTGATAAATGTCGGCTTGTTGATGCTACTGTCAAAGTCATGCCATACGAGGTCGTTTCCCAGCCCGTCAGAGTTGGGTTCTTGACGTTGCATTTCAGTAGAATGTTAAACGTGCAATGGTTTCTAATGCATGCTCATTCAAACCTGGATCACGTTTATTGATCCGGACTTTGTTGTCGTAAAGCAGAAAATGACTTGCTCGGTGACTAATGGCTAAATCGTCCATCAGCCAGTTCTAAATGAAGAGGATGTTACAGTCATTAACGCTGCTGCTGGACTAACATGCATTTAGAAGGTGAAATTTGATTCAGAGTCATTTTCTATCGACTCGTCAGAGTTCAGCAAAGGTTAGAGCAGCAGCTAATCAGCGTCATGTCTTCTATCTGCTCAGAATGATTGGACAGTCTCCGGGGCGAGAGCACAGAGGGACGACGCATCGCCCTAAAATCAATATGGAATTAACAATAGAGACGGCGAGGAGGAGAGAACAAACGTATTGTAGGCCATGAAGAACGAAACATAACAACGTCTTTTAATAGACCAGCGATGATGTTTCCCAGAGTTTCAACACGAGATAGTTCCAGTTTTCAGTTCTGGTTATTAGTTCTGGGTCACATTTCCAGTTCTCAGGTCTGGCTCACAGTTCCTGTTATCAGTTCCATTAGTCAGCACAGTTCTTACTTCTGGTTCTCAAAGGTGTTCTGCATTTATCTTATATATTCAGTGTAGACTTCAGTTCTGGTTCTCACTTCTGGTTCTCAGTTCCATGACACTGCATACAGCCCTATTTCTAGTTCTTATTTCTATTACTCAGGGTGGTTCTTATTTATGGTTCTCAGTTCTGGTTCTTATTTCTGTTTTTTATTTTTAGTTCAGGTTCTCAATTTGATTACTCGGTATTGTTTCCAGTTTAACTTCTGTTTCTAATTTCAATTTCAGTGGATGGTTCTCAGTTCTTGATCACAGTTTCAGTTCCATTACTCAGCATAGTCCTTATTTCTGGTTCTTAGTTTTGGGTCACAGTTCCAGTTCTCAGGTAAGTTACTCAGCATGGTCCTTAGTTCTGGTTTTTAGTTCTGGGTCAAATTTTCAGATCTTAGGTAAATTACTCAGCATGGTTCTCAGTTCTGGATCATAGTTCTGAGTCACAGTTCCAGTTTTTAGGTCAGTTACTTTGTATGGATCTCAGTTTTTGTTTTTAGTTTGGCTTTTATTGCCTGGTTCTTTGTTCTGGGTCACAGTTCCACATTTCAGTTGCATTACTTACCACATTTTTTTCAGTTTTGGTTCTTAGTTCTAGTTTTCTATGTGGTTCTTAGTTCTGGTTCTCAGTTCCAGTTCTCATCACTGGTCCTTACTTCTGGTTCTCAGAGGTCTTCAGCATAGTTGTTTGATACATTATTCAATGCAGTTTTAAGTTTGGTTCCTCAGTTCTGGTAAGCTTTTTAGTTGTGGCTTATTTCTAGTTCTCAGTATTGATTCTTAGTTCTGGCTTTCAGTTCTATTACTCAACCTTATTGTTCCATGGAGCTGTCTGGTGGACCGCGTAGGGCGTCGCATGCTGGACGATCCGTGGGCCTGAGCGGGAGGCAGCAGAGCCCTTTAAGCAGGGCAACCCGGTTGCGTGGTTCATCGCCAAGTGAGACCGGGGTATTGGAGGCACGTACGCTTTGTCTAGTGGCTCGCCCCCTGGTGAAGCTCGGCCACTTGGGCTGAGCACTGGCATGGCTGAACACTCCGGCAGTGTTGCGGCACCGAGGTGGGATCTGGGGCAGGGTCCCCGGGGGACTCGCCCATGGGGCGGGGCGAAGGTCTTACCCATGCGCGTAGACACACCAAGCGCGTAGACACACCAAGAGGCCATCCACCGATGGATCCGGAGGTCGAAACGCATGTGAGTGGGCAGCCAAGGATGACCCAGAACAACCTGCAAGTGGGTCACCAGCAACGAGAGCCATTCTTTATGCTGCCAAAATCTGAGGTTCAGAAGGCGGGTCTGGTAGGTAACAGGGCCCCCTAGGAGCTGCCGGCCATCGACCCCACAGACCGACATGGGAGTCAAAAGTTGCTCCAGGGGTATCCCGAGGTGTCGGGCCAACCCCTGGTTAAGGAAGTTGGTGGTTGACCCAGAGTCTATACCAGCCCGTACGGTGGCAGACCCTGTCTTCCACACCAGGGTTGCCTTGAAACGGAGGCCGTGATGTCCCAGTGACATGGCTTTACTTTACTACTACTTTTACTTTACTGGGCTCGGGTGAAGGTGACCGCTCAGGGATGGGGTCAGGATGAGACCAAAGAAGGTTGCGACCTTGCAAGTGGGGCAGACGCCCACGTGTATCAGCCTGCTAACGGACACGGTTGTCGAGTGATGCAGCGAGCTGGTAAAAAGCAGAAAGGGAAGTGGGGGGGGAGGCTCGGAATACAAACTTGTCCTTAAGGACCTCGTTGAGGCCCCGATGGAAAAGGATGCTAAGGGGGGGTCCCCCCCAACCTGCCTCGGCTGCCAGGGTGCGGAACTCGACTATGTAGTCGCCCTGGGAGATCTCCACCAGGCGTGGCTCCACCTGGCTCCTCCCTAAGGGGTGGAGAAAAGTTTCCCTGAGGGCAGTGGAAAAGGCCTCCTCAGAGGCGCAATCGGGACCCTTTTGTTTCTAAACAGCGGTGGCCCATTCTTGGGCCCTTCTTGAAAGGGGAGGGACCATATATGCCACCTTTGAGCGCTCAGACGGGAAGCACGAGGGTTGCAACTCAAAAATGAGCCCCCATTGTAGCAGGAACCCTTGACACTTGGTGGGATCACCGGAAAAGCGCTCGGGCAGTGGCAGTGGGGTCTCAGCCGGGGTGTAGGGAACAGGGGCGGGAGTGCTGGTAGCTTTGGCGAGGCGCTCTGTAAGCCTCTTTATGGCCGCCTCATGGCATCCAATGGCTGCCCCTTGTAGGCGATTTGCCTCAGGGACGTCATGGGCACTTGCTGGGTCCATTTATGGCTACGTCGTTCTGTTATAATATGCGGTTTAGGACTCAAGGATGCGGGAAGGAATGAACCCCACGACGTATAATAAGAATGGGGAAATAACTAAAAAGGCAGAGCAAAAGGCTCCCCAAAGTACAAAAACTAAAAAGGGGGTAAATTCACGCAGCGTCAATGTGCGGCGATATGGCTGAGGGCAGACGTGCAGTGAGCACGAACGGGTGCCGATTTGGGATGCTTCCCAAAACGAGTGGCGTGGAGAAGCTCCGGAACAGCAGAGGGTGAGCATAAGCTCGAGTGTGCGATAGCGCACGAGGAAGTCGGGCCGGGGCACGTCTTAAATGGAGCACGCAGCCGGCTGGGGTGAGGATCGATAGGAGCTGAGTGAGGACAGGAACGGGAAACCCTGGATCTGTCCCTATGGGAGCTACGATACCTCCAAAGTTTCCCTTGTACACATCAGTCGGCACAAATGCCCCGGGACGTTACCGTCTACTTCAAAGTAGAAAATTGTGACGCGGGTCAGTCGAGCAGCGAACTACAAAAAGAAGAGCGTGCTGCGGCTTAAATGTTCGGTATGGCGCATTAGGTGATGCGAGCGATGGACTGTACGTTCTTTGGTTGATGTAGCACCAAACAACGCTTGGGGTCATACTTTTATCGTAGACCCCCCAGGTATTCAATATCACTTCGTCAATTAAACACGGGATATAACCGACGTCCCCGGACGCTCTGTAATGGCTGCTGGGCGAGCCGCGAGCGCACTGGGCGTCTAAGGTAAACAATTATTCTCAGTTCTAGTTTTGGTCTTGGCATCAATTCTGGTTCTCAGTTCCAGGTTAGTAGTTTTGAGTTCTAGTTCCATTAGTGAGCATTGTTCTTAGTTCTTGTTTAAAGTTCTGGGTTTTAGTTTTGACTCTCAGTTCCATTACATGACTTGATTCTCAGGTTTAGTTCTTAGTTCCATTATTCTGTGTTCAGAAAGAAACAGAAAGGAACGGGAAGCTTTGCTCTTAAAACCGGAAACACTTTTGGAACTGATTCACAATTAAAATGACAAACCTCTCCGCGCCCAAGGTAGGGTACGGGGAACGAACCATGCAGGTTCAGTGCTGGATGACAGAGCTGTACTTACAATGCCATTCTGGTTTGAGTCCCACATCTGGTGAGGTTTGCATGTCATGGTGTATTCTGTATTTGTTCTGCCTGGTCAGGGGCTTCTATCTTCCGAGTTTTAGAGTTCTTTCTGTAAATGATGTCATCACACGGTTACGGGGTTTATTTTGTAAAAATTAATGTTGTGTTCTGTAAATAAGCGTGGCGGTCCGGAGTGGATCTGATGCGAGTGTTTAGAGGAAGATTAGAGAGGAGCAGCGATCATGCTGTCACTGAACTGCAGGATAATAAACAATCCTATATTATCAGTAAAAAACACCTGAGTGAAAGAGCCGCAGGACTCGAACCCGGAGCCGTCTGTTATTTAATCACTCCGTTATTTCACTCCGTCTGTTATTTAAGATGTGTTTGTGTTTTGAACCGGAACAGAGACAGAACCAGAACTTTTAACCCGATGCGACAGAGACAGAACCAGAACCTCTAATCTGTTCTGATCTTCCTGTTCTACGTGAAACGTGTATAGAATCTTCCTCGTTGGCTCAGGGCCAAAGTGGCATCGTTAGGTAATTGCAGTGCTCATGAAGGCCGCAGTAAAATGGACTGATTTGCCGTGCGGTCCGGACCTGGCCCCTCTCAGTCGCCCGCCTTCACTTAAGAGACGCTCATTAAGATTGAAAGCTAATTAATCATTCGTCCTTTACATCTCCCAAGGCTCCTGTAAACGAGTCACGTCTTCATCAGGACCAGACACATGGAGGACGTTTGTAAACAGCGGATGCCAAAATCGGTCCTGAGACCAGACGACTTACAGGAAAATATTGATCATTTATTTACGGAAAGGAATGGAACGGATCAATAAACAGGATATATCAAACTATATGCCCATTTTATGGAATGTGTTACAGCTCTGAAATGCAGGACAAGGTGTGCAAAAGTTTGGTCACTCTTTTGGATGATCCTGTTTGTAAGCTTGTGGAAATTGAAGCCGTGTCTCTAACGAACGTAATTAAGGTAAGATTTATGTTCCTGTTAAATGTTAAATCACGAGGGGTTCGAGGTCAGCCCGTACGACTCCATGATGCTAAATTGATTATCATAAGGTAATGAAGGTGAGGAGGCTAAACTCGATCATAGAGACAACTAAAAGGCCAATCGAGGGTTTTAATATTTTTGACGGTAATTAGATGTCGATTTGAGCCTTATAATATTAAGATTTTTCTTAGCTTTTTTGTGAACAATTAATGTATTTTAATTTAAATGATTCTGAATGAACGTTCAGCTTAAATAAATACGTTTCATTTTTATTTTGTAACAATTTTCTTACATGGCCAAAAGTATGTGGACGCTGTAAGAACTTACAGTCCCTTATAATTTCACTTTTGGTTTCTGAACTGGCTCCTGTTTTGGTTCCTGTTCTTGTTCTCTTTTTCATTTTTTTATGGTTCCTGTTCTGGTTCCAGTTGTGGTTCTTGATTTGTCTCATTCCGGTTTTGTTTTCAGTTCTGGTTTCTGTTTTGTCTACAGTTCTAGTTCCTGATCTTCTTTTCTTGTTCCTGTTGTGGTTCATGTTATGGTTTTCGTTCTGGTTTCTGCTATGGTTCCTGATTAGTTTTTTTATTGGTTCCAGTTGTGGTTCCTGTTTTTGTTCTGGTTTTGGATCCTGTTCCTGTTCCTTTTTTTCGCTACAGTTTTGGTTTTTGCTCCTCTTTTGAATTTTGGTTTTTGTTACTATTTAGTTTTTTTTTCTGTTACAAGTAGTGGTGGTTTTTAATTAGGACCCAGGTATGCAGGATAAACGTATCCCACGTCGTATAATAAGAATGAGGAAAGAATATAAAACAACTGAAAAGAGATGAAGAGCGGAGTGTAAGGCTCCTAACATAATGAAACCAAAAGGATAAAGGGTCGCGCCAAGGTTGCGTCCCAAGTGCGACCTAGTCGCGAGAGGACGCCAAAGCATCAGTCAGGACAAATGTGCATAAAGCACGGTTGGGACGTCTCTTAAATGGCGAGTCACGGAGGAAGTCCCAATGCCAAGGAGCGAGGGTGAGCTCGAAAGTGCATGCAATTACTAAAGAGCTCTAATGCATACGCAGCGTGAGGGGGCAAAGAAATTGCAGAAGTGGCTAAAGCGCAAAAAGGCAAGCATATAAGCTCAGGGCTCGCTTATAGCACGAGTGTGAATAACACAGGAAAGGCGCAAAGTGCCAGAACATGATAATGAACCCAAAAACGCGAGGAGCGCGAACGAGAATAAATCGCGAGGAGCACGAAAAAGACAGACCAGGGAGTGTCCTATTCAGAACAAACACCCGGCTGGAGTGAGGCTAGGTAGGTGCCGACGACCGAAAAGCATGAGCTCTAACCGTGCGAGGAGCCTCAAAGTGCCCCTAACAAACTAAATACCTTGGGTGTTACCCGCCCATACCAGTAATAAGCCCCCGGACTTAACCACTATCTCTAGGGAACGCGGAAAGGCGCAAGAGCGCCGGTGGTCAGACACGCGAACCGAACGAAGATCGAATCCCGAGAGAATGATGATGACCTTGCCCTGAACAGCGCCAAAAACCACGCCTTTATAGGACGCGCAGCATCTGTTCGGGATCTGGACATAATTAAGATAGTGGATATTAAGCCGTCCCACCGATGGCTCTGTAATGGCGACCGGCGAGGACGGCCGGACGCACCGGGGGAAGGTAGGAACCCTAACATTTTCTGGTTACTGTTTTGGTTCCTTCTCTGGTTTCTCTTTTGGTTCCTGCTCTGGTTCCTGCTCTTAAGTTAACTTTAGATGCTCCATGATGCTAAATTGATTATCATAAGGTAATGAAGGTAAGGAGCTTAAACTCGATCATAGAGACAACTAAAAGGTCAGTCAGTCAAGTAATTTCGGAGGATTCGAATATTTTTGGCAGTAATTAGATGTCGATTTGATCATTTTGTGGATGTACGATATTAAAGAGTTACTTAGAAAAATAAATATAATATTCTAATAC
The DNA here is from genome assembly GCA_034780495.1 of Parotocinclus cesarpintoi. NCBI lineage: Eukaryota > Metazoa > Chordata > Actinopteri > Siluriformes > Loricariidae > Parotocinclus > Parotocinclus cesarpintoi. The sequence goes on from JAUZSV010423677.1 coordinate 9,794, forward strand.
TAAAACATACAGCAAAAACAGAATATGCACATACTTGAATGCTGGCCTGCTTAAAAATGATGTAATTAATCGATTAATGAATGAATTTATAAATGGAGAGCAGGCCTTGGTTCATGTTAGCATGAACTTTATATGTGATGAGGTTGTTTGAGGGTAAAGTGGGATTGTTAGAGGAAGTCTAATCTCTGTCCCTCGTTGTTGAAGGGCGCGATCATGATTAATGCATCAGTGCTAATGGTATTGATCGGCCAGATAATTAAATGGTCATTTTGGAGGTTGCAGGAAGCAGGATGTCACACGGGGACTAAATCGCATTGGGTGCATCGGTCAGTCATTAAGAAGTGAGGAAATGGTTGAAACTCCACGTAAATTCAACATTCAAATGTTGTGCAAATTAAATAAATAATTTAATTAATATCCGAATAAGAATTCCTAAATAAAATTTAAATTGTTTATGATGATTAAAGTGTTAAATATTATTTCAGTGAAAAGCATTTGCAGTCTTAAAGAACATAAAAAAAAACTAATTCCTTAGATGTGAGAAAACAAACTGGGCCAATAAATTAATAAAATATAAATATTATAATTATATTATAAAATTCTATTAAATGTAATTTATATAAAGGAATGAAAAGTTCAAAATAAATTATAAATAGTTTGTTTTAAATAGTTATTATAAATAGTATTTATATTTAAGCACTGTGTCAGTATCCATGTCTGTCTAGCGCTCCGTGTCTCTCTCGCTATACCTCTGTCTCTGTCACTCGCGCTTTCAGCCCCGCCTTCTCCCGCTCCGCTCGCTCTCTCCCTCCTGCGCGTGCCCGCC
>JAUZSV010423688.1:0-10619 GCA_034780495.1 Parotocinclus cesarpintoi
TGTGTGTGTGTGTGTGTGTGTGTGTGTGTGTGTGTGTGTGTGTGTGTGTGTGTGTGTGTGTGTGTGTGTGTGCGTGATCTACGATGGATTGCCGCCCCATCTAGGGTTGTTCTTGCCCTCGCTTTCCCCTGACCCCATGTGGATTAAGCAAAAGATGATGAATGAGTGAATACATAGAGCAAAATAATTGTTCATTAACAGAGGACCGTTTATCTGGACAGTTTGAAGGCACCAACATCTGAAGCATAACAAAAATTTTCTCGGTGCTCAGGTGGCACAGCAGGAATTCGGCAGCCAGTGAAGTGACAGTGCTAACTACTGGGCCACCAGTGGTGGACGATGTACACAAAACATGTACTTGAGATAGTGATACCCAAGATTAAAATATTACTCCAGTAAAAGAAGGAGTTCTCCCTTCAGAGCTGAACTTAAGGAAAAGTCCAAATGTATTTGCCTTTAAATGTACTTAAGTATCAAAAATAAAATTTCCATTATTTATTATGGCCCTAATGTCCTATTAATGTTTCTTGCTTAATCAACTAATTTTATGTGAATAGACTGTAGGGTAGCTTTTAGTGCACTGGTAGTTTTAACAACATGCCATTCATCAGTCCAGTTAGTGTGCTTGCTTCTCACTTCTTTCCGTTTTTATGTGTTACATTTTATTGCACAAATCCAAAAGGAGCGACCGATTTTACATTTTGTACGGGGGAAAAAGATATTTGACATAGTGGAGTTGCAGTTTCCAAAATTACCCCGTTCACTTTGTTAATTACCTAATTAATTACTTTAATGTCCACCCTTATTCCAATCGCAGCTTTTTAAATGAATTAATTTGTGTCAATTTTGGTGCTCGACCGCAAAATCACCATTCGGACTTTTGATTGACGCATTCGACCCAAATCGTGACAGAGTTAGACTGGCTAATCGGAGTTGCGTTGAATTGAAACGTGAAAGTGAGGCTCCTGAGCGAGGTTGGCAGTGATCGTACCGTGCCAGTGCGGCACTGGCATGAGAGCAGATTTATCATTGAGAAGTGAAGCAGGGCTGCTTGGCAGGAAGCACCAATGAAAACATACATCCAAATGAATGAGTGTCAGTGATTAATCTTGTGCCATCCCTGCATCCAGGAGCATGCCGTAACTCATTCCGTAAACTTTGTGGGGAAACGATAAGCCGTGTGAGTAAATTACACCGCTGGGCACGTGTGACCGCGCTGCCGCTAAGCCGCCGAGTGATGAGGTGGTTCTGGGAGCGGAAGACTGGACTGATATGTGGAGAATTGGTCCTATTTTCATAAATCAGGCTTAAGCAGGGGTTGTGTAATAAAACAGGCTAGCTGCACGAGAATAAGTACTGCTTACCTTTAGGAAAATGTATTAACACGGTGGGGGGCTGGGGTAAGGGTGCGATAATAAAAGTTTCATCTTCGTCTGAGATAGGAGGTTCGTTGGTGAAATGCGACGAGGGGCTACAAAGGAAACGAGCTTTTCCAGGAGGGTCAGGAGTCCAAACTGTCATGATGCCATGGCCAGGAGTCCAAGAGTCCAGGAGTCCCTGCTCGTCTTGTGAATCCTAAATAGAGAAGATCGTGGTTGGCATCTACAAGCGTTTTTATCGCCGTTTCCTGATGGCATTTCGAAGGCACTGGGTGAAAATAAGCGATGGGTTTGTTCATGTTGTAGAGAATGCACGTGTTAGCCGACACGATCCGGGATGTTCAGGTGTCACATGACAGGAGAGACTCAGCTAGTGGGTGAGAATTGATGAGAATATGTGCTAACAGGTGCCTGTGCTTTTGGATTATGCATCCTAGCAGATTGCGGCACATTTTGTAACGTTCAGTAAGCTGTTGACGAACAGACTGCTAGTTTTTGATCAAAGTTGGCCCCCGCTGCCTCGCGTCCACTCTTCGGTCTCGGATTTTTCGAGCCACAGATGGGTGACCGAAGGCTCTGACTAAGTGCCGAGGACAGTTCTGTTCTCTTGAATGTCAGGGATGCTGTGCGACTCTCGTTCTCCCTTCCTTCGCCTGTTCTCGCGCCGAGGTTGTAATAAGTGCCTGTCGAGGTGCACCTCGTTAATTCGTCGAGCGGACGCCGAGGCACACTGTCAGGCGTCGGGTTCGCTGAGCCATCCATTAGAGCGCGAGGCGGTGAAACGGCTGACGCACGGATGACACGCTGGCATCTGCGCATTGCGGTTAACAAGAGGTCAGAAGAACAGAGGCACAGAGCACTCGTGCTCACTTGAGTTAAGAAAGAAATCATCAGTGATTAGTTCGGTTTAGAAGAAGCACACGCCTTGAGTCACGCGCTTTCTGTGTATCACACGCAGCAGAGATCGGCCTTCCTCTCGACGTTTGGTTATGGTAGCCGGTGTGATTCTGCTATATTTGTACGTGTCACACAGAGTGTCACTCAACAACTTAAAGCGCGCATGGCTTGTTGGGAGAGGAAAAGGGAAGAGTGAGGGAAGAAGTGCGTAATTCTCATTTATTATTGAGCGAGCCAGAGAGAGAGAGGGAGGGAGAGAAAGAGATGCTCAGAGTCTGAGAAAAGAGTGATTTCTCCCCCTACTGACTAAACCACAGTTCAGTACCCAGTTTACACACACAGCATACGGCCAAAGGAAAGACGAGAAGAGACAACAAGCATTAGAGGAACGGACTGCACTGCACTTCATATGAAATACATACGACAGCTTACTTGTTCTTGGCTACAGAACTTTTTGGTTTTGTTTTGTTTTGTTTGGGCCCAGTCTTTCTCTTCTGATACCAGTCCCAACACCTGAACTCTGGGTATCAGCCAAATAGTACAAATAGTTTGTTTTAATGCCGTACTTGAGCGTTCACTGTAGGGACTTACCGATTTGGACCAATGGCTGATAGATGATGCTCACAAAAATTAGGATACATGATCGTTTTGGTCCTAATAACCGGCTGGTCCGATTAAACGAACATGCTCTATGTTACAAGACGGGTTGTGCTATGTAACATATTAAATGTTTATTAAACCTTTTACACGTATAGCGACCGTACAAACAAGAACTACTCTTGCTTACCAACTTTGTTCATTGAAAAATAAATTTGCAACCAAGTTTTTGGAAACGATCTACAACATAATGTATAGGTACTCAGCATGAGAAGTTGAAGAACTTAGCCAGTGTGATCTGACACGCTTTTGCTGAGGCTAAATGGCGACTTGTGGCTTCTTTTTTTTGTAGTAAATGAAAATATTAGGCATAGACCTGTAGGTGGCAGTAGAGGGCTGGGGAGAAATTTGGGAGTTTACATACTGTACACGTTTGGTCCGATTAAGCGGAATTTTGGTCCAAATAAGTTAATAACACGCATATAATAGGATTTGTTTAGGTATTTTAGGGATTTGGTCCGAATAAGCGGCTGGTCCAATTAACCAGAATCGACTGTATTAGGAAATAATATTGACATCATAATAAATATCGGAAAATAATATTTTTCACTGGAATGATCACACACAGGCATATTGGTGTTCATTTTAATGATGCGATTAATTAATATGTGATTATGTGCTAATACTTGCCTATTTAGAAATGTTTTATTCTCGGTTACACAGATACCGTGATATCGAGTATCGTGATTTTATCGTTATCGTAATATCGTATCGTAACGTTCTCCATGCTTCCCGCCCTCAATGCCAAACGGCTCTGCGGATTTATAATTTAACTGAATCACGTTACCTGGAGTTATGGTTGAGCTCCTGTGAGATGTCGTCCACCATGTCGTTCTCCGAGGCCTCGTGGGCCATGGCTTTGCACAGCTTGCAAGCCACCAGCGCCTTGGCCATGGCCTCCTCGCCGTGCTGCCAGAAGAACAGCGCCATCTTCTGCCTCTTCATCAGCACCGCCCACACCATCAGCTCATGAAAGGGGAAAGGGAAGTGGTTGATTTCAGGGTCGTCCAGGTCGATGTCCACCTCTTCCTCTCTCTTCCTGGTCGTCTTCTGGCGTCCTCGTCGAATCGGCATGTCATCCTGTGGCAGGAAGGATTGTGGCCTCACTCCATGAACATGTTATTCTGTAAAATCCTTCGTAGTTAACTGTAGACAGCAGGCGTGTAACGAGTCGATACACCGAGTGATTGGATATTCTCACGATTATCGAGTTTACATTCAATAAATAAAAGGCGGTGCTTCTTTATTTCTGGAGTGTAAACAAGGCAAAAGGTAAACGCACGTTTTCTGGTGTACAAATTGAACAAAAAAATGTTTAGCACCCCCTGGTTTTCTAAAAATGCAACTGCATTAGATGTAATAAACAGAACGCACGTGACTGTGTTAGACCGGTTCCAAAATTTCAAGAAGGCTTCTCTAGAGCGCTGCCTGAAGAGGGAAATAAAAAGGCGAATTTGACAAACTGAGCTTCAGAAGCGTCACGGGTTCGACTCAAATGCTGCATTAAAGAGAGGGAACGTGAACGAAGCATAAAGTGGATGAAAGTACTAAACTGTTAAGAGATCTGTTAAAAGCAAACTTCTCTCCGTTCCTACTGATCATAAATATTCTGTACTGCTAAAATTATAAACCTGTGATCAAACAGCAAAGGAATCATTTTCTATTTAGGATTTTATCTTTCCATTTCAACCTATTAGCGTTACGGTATGTGTTAGGACCCAAAGATGCGGGCGTGACGGAATCCCACGACGTATAATTATAAGGAGGAAATAATATAGAAAAAATAAAAGGGGGAAAAGGGCGAAGCCAAAAGCTCTCAAACACAGGAAAACAAAAAGGAAAAGGCTGTTGGGTTGCGTCCCGAGAGGGAGCAGGGCGTAAGTGGAGTAAGTGGAGCCGGGGCGCATCTCAATCAGGACACGCAGTCGGCTGGAGTGAGACTCGATAGATACCGAGGCACACAAGTACAGAACAGGAACCCATAATGTGTCCCTAAAATACCTAAAGTACCTCCGGGGTTTCCTCCGTACACATCCGTCGGCAATATAAGCCCCAGGATGTTACCAACTGACCACAAAGGTGTGCGCCGGTGGTCGGGTGCGCGGGTGAAGTGGAGTGACGACCTGGCCACGTACAATGCTAGAACCTGCACTTAAGTAACAGGAAAAGCAGGTGTTCGTCATCGGGTCGTAAATTAAACACCGGTTATAAGCGGCCTCATCGATTGCTCTGTAACGGCAACCGGCGAGGACGGCAGAACGAGAGGTAGAAACCCTAACAATTAGAAGTAAAAAACGTGGTAAAAATGATCACAGGTTCATCACTACAGCATGATCAGGCCACTGTTTAGTACATGAACCCACATAAAAAGCTTAATTTAAAAATTCATTTTAACGTTGAATTACGCAAAAACATTTATCGTTCCTGCCTGAACGCTTGCTGCATTTCCTTTGAAATTTTGGAACCGAAACATGGAATCAATAAGCAGAAGTGGGATCAGAATCAGTCTCCACGATGCACATCCTGCTGTTTTTGCGCCGTGATGCATCGTTACTAAAATCAGTCCATTAAGGAATATTTGTTATACCATGTTATACCTAAACGCTTCAAAACTCCAAATCCTAATCTGTTCCAGTCTCGTTTGTTCCTAGCAGCGTCGGATGGCATCGTGTAAACAATCCGATCGGACCGTGATGAGTTCATGGCACAAATAACGTTTGTACGTTACGACAGGTTCTTCTGTGTGTCAACATCTTAAAAAACAAAAAACAAAACTGAAAGCAAGAGGAAACGCGACTGCGGCTTGGACAGCCGTGCGAACGTCGGGTGTTTTTTTTTATAGACTAAAACACACACTCACCTCCATACCGAGCAGCTTCAGGGCCTTTGGCTGTAAATAATGACAATGAAATGTGACGTTTAGTAACAGAGCATGGTATGCTTTCTGCAGGCATGAATAATCATTAACGCTCCGCACAATCTGAGAGACAGGGGTGTGAGGGAGGGGGCGAGGAGGTGAGGAGCGCTGACGCTAAAGTGAGATGTATCTGTTGCGCTAAAAGCAGGCCATGTATGCATAATGAAGAGACAAGCCGAGGGCTGAGCTGAGAGGAATCTGGGGCAGCTCTCCAGTTCCAGCGCTCATCACTTCCGTCTATTTCAGGCAACATTTACACAGCCGACTGCATGTTTAGGGCATGTGTTTGTTTGTTTGTGTGTGTGTGTGTGTGTTTGTGTGAGTGTGTAGACGTGTACTGATAAGACAAAATGTTCTCGTTCTGATCCTGATTCCTCAGAAACTGCTCTCTCTCACACACACGCACGCACACGCACGCGCACACGCACGCGCACACGCACACACACACGCACACGCACGCGCACACGCACGCGCACACGCACGCGCACACGCACGCACACGCACGCGCACACGCACGCACACGCACGCGCACACGCACGCGCACACGCACGCGCACACGCACGCGCACACGCACGCACACACACACGCACACACGCACACCCCTTCAGACAGACAGATCAAACGGATCGATACGCTGGTTTTACTGCTCGCCGTGATTCACTTTTCCCACCGCAGAGGTCCAGAGGTTCGGACCTAAACCCATAACCTTTTTCTTAAATATTGACACATTTTTCGTGTAATTTCCCGCCGTCAAAGCACAAGCGTGCGAGAGCTCCCCAACCTGCTGCTCTGGGAGTGCTAAGAGGATTTCACGGGCCTTTTCTTTAAGTGCGCGCTCGAAACTGTCGCTATGCCGCAGTGTTTCTCTCCACACTCCATCTCTAATCGATATTAGCTCCACATCTCGGGGGTAAGGCGAGGTGAAGTGATGCTAGACTTCTGACGGCTCAGAGCCGCGCCTTTCAAGTCAGATTGGAATTTCAGGGTCTAATTTCAGCAGAATATGCACCTGATGTGGTCTGATGTGGTCTTAACGTATTCTGCCTGCTTCCTGCAAAAACAAGAGCAGCGTTCTGCTGGATGTGAGTGAGCTGTTGTAGAGAGCGCTGGAGAACGCTTCTCACTTAAGGTGTGTGATGCGTATCGTCTACGATAAGATCTTCATTTGTGAACGAGCGTGCAGGCTGACACGGTGAAGTTTATCACTCAGGTTGCAAAGGCACGCCTTAAAGGCCTTTTCACATCGAATATCTGCATTGAGTTTCAATTAAAAAAAAGGCACATTGCACATTAACGGCGCACCCGTTCTAATTCCTGCGGGATTCGGAGGCGTTGAAATCAGGCTGACCAATCAGAGCTCGGTTGCCGGGCAGAACAGCTCATCCTGCTAATAGCAGAGCACAAGAGCTTACAGGAAAAGTAACAGGCTGACTATAAAAACATGGATATTAAAGAAAATATGTGGTGGAATAAAGCAGAAAGGCTGGAGAATGATGGTGATAAAGCAGTGACGAGATGGAAGCGTTTTATTGTTTATCTAAATCCTTTTTTGTTAGGTGGCCCTCACTTACGCTTCACATTTACGGCATTTAGCAGACGCCCTTATCCAGGGCAACTTACAACTCATACAGTCTTATAATCCAAGCAATCGTGGGTTAAGGGCCTTGCTTAAGGTAGCTTGGCAGAGGTGAGATTTGAACCCTGGACCTTCAGGTCCAGAGTCAAGTCACTTAACCGCTAGGCTACCACAGTCCATAAGACAATTCTAGTCTATTCAAGCCCACGAAACCACAAACTAGAGTTTCCTTCACTGATCTTCGCTCATCACACTCTCCCGTACTTAATGAGAAATGCAGAGTGATGGCTGGAGTGATGATCGCTGGGAAATGTAGTGAAGAAACGCCAACGTACAATAAGCTTTTCTTGTTTGCCATATTTTTTTTCTGAATTCCAAAAGGTATTTTGTACTTTATTATACAATTAGTTTCATGTCAATCATGCCCAGCCGTAGTTTATCGTAAGTGTTTTATGCATGTTAAAGGTACGCTACTCTATAATACATACACGATGTTTTAAAACTAATCGGGCTAGGGTTAGGGTGAATTCAAAGGATTTGCCAGAAATTCCGATGGACTTGTCTGTTATATATCTATTCTCTATTTTATTAAAGTCATAATAAAAACACATTAGCTCTATTTTTTACTAGAAAATGATGCATTAATTATTACATTGTTTTTTATTCACATTTTTGTACCATAAACTTATTACCTCCTTAAATTCGTTTATTAAATTCTTACTTTATTCTTAACATTGGGGCCCATTTTTGATTCTTGGTTATAACAAGGTTTTAGGGTTTTTTCCCTGCCACTGTTTCCCTAACTTGGTATTTTTGTGCTATGAGCTTATATAATAGAAGCTGCTTTGAGACGATACGCCATTGTAAGAGCGCTATAGAAATAAATGTTTGATTTTTATTTATTTCGAAGATGCCCTTATTACGCCCTACATCTTACAATCCAGGCAACTGTGGGGTAAGGATCCTCCTCAAGTAGCTTGGCAGAAGTGTGATTAGTTATTAGGTCAAAGCTCCTGCTCAGTGGGGGATAAAAACGATACAAAAGCACCCCGTGGAGTCCCAGTAAGGCCAGACTTTTTTAATTGCTTGTTTCTCGGATGTTCCTACTTAAGAACCTACTGAGGAGGGAGAAAAAAAAAAAAAAAAAAAAATATATTGATTTTTCATCACTTTTCAATTTCTCGAATCAATACAAGGAAGGAGGAAGAAATAAAAATACATTTTAATTTTAAAATAACATTTATTTAATCTATAATTAAATTAAAGTGACTCTGGAAAAAGATTTAATGTACAGAACAATACCGTTGGCTCTCCACCAGAGGACGGAAAAAGCTAAAAAATACGTTTTTTTTTTTGTTTTGAATTTCAACCATTAATGCTGTGGCGGATCTGCGAAATACCAAAAGCAAAAAATATTTTTTTTTAATTCTTCAAATACGATTGTCCGCAGATCCGCGAAACAAGAAATAAAAAAAGTCTGGCCTTAAATGACTGCGTTTCAAATAACGTCACACGAATGCCATTGATTAGACGACTTTAACGGAAATACCAACAGGTAAACTTACCCTCTTGGGGCCAAAAAGGTTATGGTAGAGGGTCCGGAATCTCTTTCGTGTGTAGTTGCACCGATAGGCGCCTCCCATGAGATATTCTATGACCAGTCCGATGTCGATCAGGCTGATGCGATAGTCGGGCGGCAGGTTCCCCTGCGAATAAAGGCGTTACTTGTGGTGTTACTCTTGCCTGGTCGAAGTATGAGGCGGCTAAGCAGTAGGTAATTAGTGCACATACACTCACACACACACACACATACAGATGCGTACTGACGTAGCGCTAAAAGGACTACGAAAGAAAGACTTGGCTGATTCACCTTGAGGTAGATCCAACTGAACCCTGGATATTCTTGCTTGGAAAGAACACACAAGGTAAGTGAGACAGGATTGCACAGGAGGGATTTGGCAACTAGCACATGCTACAACAACACAACAGATAGGTCGCACAAAAGACAGAACACCCGCCAACAACGCCCAGACTAAGACATACAAAGCTAGGACACTGAAACCGAAAAACAAGCTGCACGAGATGAACCAAGGCCACTGGAGACGCCTTAAAAGCGACCGGAAAACCCCCAAAGCCATCCGAACCACTACGCTGTCCTGTACACTGCTGGAAAACTCCGGTTTGACATTAATAACCGGACACTGTGATGTCGACTGTTAGACCTCGGGATAACACGAGCAGCCACAAAGTAATCATATCAAAACCGAGGGTAGCTACTGTAATTACGATCAGAACGTCGTTCCTTTATGATGAAGCCAAAAGTCAGAACGCAGGGGCTCTCTGATGGAGAGGAAACAGATAAGCAAAGGAACAGAGACACGGGAGACTTCTAATTAGGCGTCACTGCAGCGAAAGGAAATTGGCAAGATAGCTAGAGAGAGACGGGCCTCGCTAAAGAACATTTTATCCGCACTATTCTACCTCCTACACATAACCCATTCGTACAGGCACTCTTTCGTTATCACACACCCAAGCAGGCAGAGGAGGAGGGGTCTTACCTTTTTCACGTCCCTGACCAGGTGATAGAGGGTGTTGGACGGTCCATGCCTCTGTAACAAGCCAAACAAGCACACTTATTACAATACGTTATTATAATGGGCAGATCAGTAATGGTTACACGGCGTGGACTAACGTATATAACATATAACACGATATTTCTCCATTTTATCACTCCCACTTCACACATAGGAGCACTAGACTGTAGTCCATCTGCTTCTCTAAATACTTTGCTCATCCCCTGTACTCTGTTCTCTAAGGGCCAGGACCCCTCAGAGGACCAGCACAGATCAGTTACTGTCTGGGTGGTGGAGGAGTGGATCAGATACAGCAGTGCTGCCGGAGTCTTTAAACACATTAGATATATAGCAGTCTTTAGATATACAGCGGTATTTAGATATACCGATCTTTAGATGTACAGCGATCTTTAGATATACAGCAGTCTTTAGATATACAGCGATCTTTAGATATACCAGAGTCTTTAAACACGTTAGATATACAGCGGTCTTTAGATATACCGATCTTTAGATGTACAGCGATCTTTAAATATACAGCAGTCCTTAGATATACAGCGATCTTTAGATATACCAGAGTCTTTAAACACGTTAGATATACAGCGGTCTTTAGATATACCGAT
>JAUZSV010423699.1:0-10618 GCA_034780495.1 Parotocinclus cesarpintoi
ATAATTTTAATAGAGCAAGCCTAGAGCAGCAGTGGAAAGGAAAAACTCACTAAACGTAGAAGGAAGAAACCTTGGGAAGACCAAGACTCAAAAAGGGACCTGTCCTCAATGGGTGGCCTGGAAGTATAATAAAATAATAGTAAAATTAAGTAAATAGTAAAAAGTAAATAGATTTTAAAATCTGGCCAAAGAGAGAGCAAATGGACGGCTGGGAGAGCCCTGATGCTTGCTATGATACCAACTGCTATATTTGCTGCTGCCACTCTGCACTATATAATATTAGTATTAGAATAATATTTCCTCATCTCATTCACCAACCAAATAACGTCCACCTTACACAATCAAGCATTTATGGCTATTTATGAGAAGTAACCCCATGAGCGGCTTTTTACATGTACACTTATTTAGCATTGAATCCTGACCTCAGATTTTGCATGTCCTTCCTCTGTCCCTGTGGGTTCATTCCGGGTGGCATGTGTTAGGTTTAGGAAAGGGCGGAGCTGAACTTGGAGGGTTTAAGTCTCAGTTTATCCCTTAAACTTTCAACCAGTTCATGCAAAATTGTATAAGCTTTAGGAAACTGACATGTATGTTAAGGTTAATAGAAAGGCACTTTTGTAGAAGTCTCGTCACTTTCCATGACAGCTTAATAACACTCAGGGCCAGGCCCTATCTGCGAGAACAGGACACAGAACAGTCTCTGTTCAGCCAGGAACCAACCCTGAACAGGGCACCACTCTGTCTTAATGAAATGTTTGGAATGTGGGAAGAAACCCATGCAGGAGGGAGAACATGCAAACTCCACACAACAGCAGCCAGGCCAGGAACGGAACCAGAATTCTCTCACTGTGCCAGAAGTTCACAGGCCTAATACAAACCCCATTAACATGAAAATGAATATGAAAAGAGAAACTAACAATTCTGATGCTATCAGTCCAAGAACCAGGAACATTATTAACAGCCACAGAACCTGAAAATGTAGATGAGAAAATGGTTATTACTGCATGTCATACTTCTCTACAACCACTTCTGTACTACACAGCATAATGTCGACCATGAACACCCCGCCAAAACATTAAAACCACTCACAGACCCACCAAAATAAATCATATAAACAGCACAGTTTTGGACGTGGGAGAAAAGTTCAAACAATCGTTTTGGTCAGAAAGCTGGGACTTTTGGGGTGCTCAAGGTCAGCAGTGGTGAATGGACGTTAGTACAAAGACAGGCAAACCACAACCCAGCAACAGTGCCAAATCCTGTCCCATTGATTGTTAATGCACAGAACAGCTGAGGAATTTGCCACAACACACAGTACAGTGCAGTGCAGTGCAGCTACTGGGGCTGCCTAGTGGCAGAACCATCAGTTCTACTGTGGCCACATTATTGTCAGATCTCGTTTTCTGTTCCTTCATGTGGATGCCCGAACGTGTGCACTGTCTGCCTGGGGAAGAAATGGCACAAAGATGCACTGTGGGAAGAAGACAAGCCAAACGGAGTGTTATGCTCTGGGGAATGCGCTGCTGGGATTCCCGTTATGGATGTTAACGTCAAGTATGGAATGAGATTAACCGTACAGTCGCAGCCGACTCTCTCTCAATCATCAATCTCCACACATTTCTGTCCTTCATCGATGTGATCCATGAAGTATTTCGGCAGAATAGTGGAGTAGTTTGCCATTGCTTTCTCCAGCCCTCCCCATTTATCCGGGCTTGGGACTGGCGTGCAGCTGTTCCCAGTTACACGGCTGGGGTGTTTTGCATACACAGGTCAATGACAATTTGGAGATACCAGTTAACCTAGCACGCATGTTTTTGGACTGTGGGAGGAAACCGGAGTACCCGGAGTAAACCCACGCAGTCAAGGGGAGGACATGCAGACTCCACACAGACCCAAGGCCCCAAGCCGCTCCACCCTGGTATTGAACCCGGGACCTTCTTGTTGTGAGGCAGCGGTACTACCCACCAAGCCCCCGTACTGCCCGATCCACTGGTAGGCTGGTCAATACAAATAATTGTGGCATTTGAGTTTGGTCATTGAATGTCATATACTTCTGTAATAAGCAAGTGGGTTATTCAAGGGAGACTAAAATGCATTGCTAGATATTATTAACAACACTGAAGATCAGCCAGTTGAAACAGACTCAAAACCAGTATTTTAACCAGTATATATAGTTGTAAGTTAGAGCAAATATACAGATGGTGAAGGGGCTAACAAGGGAGTACTATTTACAATAATACAGATACAGACACTTGTAATGCCGTTTTTGTTACCAATAAGTAGCACAATGTCATTCATGAGTCACTTTCTCAAAAAGTATCAACCAAGTTAGAACTGTCTCTAGTCCAAACATGAGATAAGTTCGACTGGTAAGGTAGTGAGCTCTTGACTAAATAAAAGACTTCTTCTGCTCTTTAACTCCCACCTCTGCTCGTGGTTCTTCAGTGATGATTGGCTTTTGTGACCAACTGGGCAGAAGAAGTAAAAAGCACTGCATTAGAGTGCAAGAAAACATTAATTATACACTGCCAGTACATAAATAAGCAATTCATATAGGGATCTTCAATAATTATTAAAGAAAATATGCTAATCAGAGTTCGGTACTTTACTTCAGTACAGTGCTTTTGTGGTTTTTAGTATTTTAAGGTCGCTAGACAAAGACACCAGAGCCAAAAACTGAAGTAGTAACGACTTGGGAATATCCAATTTTTGAACATAATAAAATACTATGTTAGAATTTCAGTACACCGCCTTTGGAACCAGATAGAGGTGAGGCAAGGAATCCATAATAACTAATGAGGGCTAAATTACAAACAGGTGAGGCTGATCAGTGGTAACCATGGGAACCTTTAAGCACTGAAGATTGTGACTTCTGGTAGGGAAAATGGAGGGTTGTGTTGTGTGCCTATGACAGTTGCCTTGTGGGATACTGAAATATTTGAAATATATTGATTTATTTCTCACATAAAATCCCGAAAACAAGTGGAATAGACCTATTTCAACCAAGGATCAAACAAAAGAGTTCTGTCTAATCAAGAGAGCATCTGTACCTTCCTGTCTGGAATGCTTCTCTTAAGAATAACAACCATGGCATACACAAGTCCATTCATTGCAATTAATTCAGTGTATTCTGCACAGAAGGGCAGGTGTCATTACTTACACAAAACTGTCAATATAACTGACAGGCTGGTTTGAGTATGTCAGAAACTGCTCAACCCTCTGGAATTTTTTCATGAACAACACTCTCAACTGGGAGTGACGAGCGCCAGGACATGTAGTGAGGAAAAACCATAGTTGAGACAATAACAATTTTTGTTTTTCACTTTCAATAAATTGTTCAAAAGGTTAAATGAGATGTTCAATACAGCGTTACGTTAATGATTTTGCACAGCCACAGGTTAGTTTAAGTGTTTTAAGCATGTTTAAGGTAGGCCACACAATATACAGTACCTACAGTATATATTAAACTCATAGGTTTACCATAAAATCAACAAAATATTCAAATAATAATAATAATAATAATAAGTTCTAATTATATATAATATAGTGCCTTTCTAGTACCCAAGGACACTTTACAAGCCATTTTCACACACATTAAAAAAGACCTCTAAAGATAGGGTGGGGGAAAGGAAGTATTGAGAGAAAAGATGGGATTTAAGCAGAGACTTGAAGGAAGTGTATGAAGAACAGAGTCGGAGAGGCTGAGAAAGGGCATTCCACCGTTTTGGAGCATTTACACTGAAAGATCTGCCACCGGCAGTGACCTATTTGTATTTTGGGACCTCCAGGAGACCAGTGTCAGAAGACCTGAGTGTTCGGCTCGGGTTATAAGAATGCAAAAGTTGTGATAAATAGCCCGGGGCCAGACCATTAAGGGATTTGTAAGCCAGGAGCAAGATTTTAAACTTGTCGATGGAGGATTGGTGTAATATGAGCTGATTTTTTAGCATGAGTAAAGAGCAGCTGAGTTTTGAACATATTGGAGAGACTGTATGGTTTTGTTAGGGAGGCCAATAAAAAGATCATTGCAATAACCCAACCTTGATTAAATAAAAACATGAACCAGAATTTCAGCATCCTTGTTGGACTTGTTGGACAACTAGTCAAATTCTTTACTATTCTATTGAAATTGGGTGACCAAGGGTCCACTTTGTCTCCAGATGATTTTGTTGTAGGTGTTGTGGTAAACATCCATTAGTGGATTATTATTGTTTATTGTATATTGTAATGTAGTGCTGGGCAGCATGACCAAAAATGTGTATTGCATTTTTTTAAAGATTCTACTGGTTTCATGGTATTATCATGGTGGTTACCATGACCGGGGTTTTGCATAGGCTCGTAGCTTACGGAACTCCAAATGATACAATATATGAAGGAATAAGGATGCATGAAACCATTGCCGAATGTAATGTTTTTATTCTGCAAACTGCAATGTACTAAAACAGAACTTAAAAAAGACTTTTCTGCTGAAGTATTTTCACCCTGTTAAGACATACTTCATATCCAGTGTTTTAATTATTGCTCTAAACTTGTCTCTCTCAAATGAATTGTTACTGTGTTCGTAATGTGGCTCCATCACACAAAAGAAAATTTGATTTGATGTCTGAACCTTTGGCCTAAAGGTTTTACTGGCACTACTGGTTAACAGCATTGAATCTGATGACCCGTAGACACTTTGTATTCAGACACACGTTATGTTGGAGGTACTTCTGATGGATAGCATCACAATCTTCAGGTTTTCAGCTATACAGTCAGCAGCTGCGGTCCACCGCCTTTCTAGCTAATGCAAATTTAGGAGCATAAAGGTGCATCATGGTTGGTCCATTCTCTTGAATTAAAAGATGTGCATCTGTTGAGAATAACTGTTTAGTATTTCACTTGAAACGAAGCTTTAATTTGACTTCAGGTTATTTGCTCTGATTTATAGCTGCAGGCAAGCTTGACGACCAGAGTTATACGAAAGAACTGCTAAGTGCACAATAACCCTGCATACTGTTTCCACATATGCTTTAATCCTCTCCCTATTTCTCTTCTTCTTTCTATTCCTTCCACCTGCTCTCAGGAACATCCACGTCACTCTGAAAAGTCAAGTATGAGTCATCTCTGTGAATGTGAGCACACTCTGAGATATAGGGATTTGTGGAATGGCTGCAGTTTTTCATTCCTAATGAGCCATCAGGCAAGTAAGATGTGATGAAATATAATACTTGACTCTATTTCGTGATGAAATTCATAAATAAAATGAATTCTTGTGTTTAAAAAAGACAAATGGCAGAACGTATATCTGTAACACAGTGAAAGATGGCTCACATGTATCTTAGCTCAGATTCTCTCCGCACCAACACATCCCTTATCCTGTCGATTTTAAACAGCTCCCCTTCAATGTCGCCCATGGTGGTGGTGGAGTCCGCCATAGAAACAATGTCGCCATCATCTATCGGGAGAAAGGGAGAGGATGAGAAAGGCCTAAGAAGTTCTTAGAAACTTGTCATTTCTGCTCAGCTCTTGTTGAGAATAAAACTATTAAATATGATAACAATATGGACAGAACTAAAGCCTGTTTGTGGCCTTTCTACAGTTTAAGACTTAAATGCAAAATATAAAAAATATGAAAAAAATAAAAATAAAAATGTTTTTATTCATTTATTTTTTTCATATTTTTTATATTTTACATTTAAGTCTTGAACTGTATATATATATTTTTTTTTTTTTTATGAAAGTCTTGGTCCATAGATCTAAAGGTATGTGATGTTTATATATGATTATATATATATGATGTATTTATTTAATATCACATCAGTGGCATCAAAGGCTTTAGAAACACAAGGGTTTATAAGCACATGAGTCAAGGGCCAATTTAAAAGGGCAAGAAGAAGTGAACACAACTGACATTATGTTCTCAGAAATTGCATTAGTTTGGACTATGGCATGTACCACCCAGCTAAACATTGCTGCAGGCCAAGTGCACCCATTCACATCAACAGTGTTGTTTTATGACAGGATAATCTGTCCTGCCGCTTTGCTTAAATCGGATTTATGTGCAGTAAACAGTTTGAGGAACTTCACAACTTAGTTCATGGTGTTGTCTCGGCCTCCAAATTTCCCAGTACTCGATCTGATTGGGAATCTTTTTGACATGCTAGACAAAAAAAGTATCCAACTTAAAACTTGGGCCAGTTAAAACTTGGTGACTAATACCACAGGGCACTTTCAGAGGTTTTGTGGAGTCTTAGTGGGTCAGAGCCATTGCAGCCTGATGGGAGTTACACAATATTTCATATTTTAATAATGTTGATTGGTATATCGGGTTAGCAGGTCAGTGTATTAATAATGGTTATACCTTTTTAGATGACCAGGGGTGAAGGAGCCTGTACTCTGAGTCTCTGATGATGAATTGTTACAGTATACTCACCACTTCAAACTATAAGCAATGGTAAATGTGTGCCTTTGATTTTCAGAATTTCAGAGGTCTAGACCTTCCATAAGAAGATACACGAGACACTGAGGTAAGGTCTTGCTAGTTGCTAGTTTAGTCCAGTTGCTATCAATCACATTCTTGCAAGAAACTGTCATATCTCGTAATCCATCGTCGTGGAAACAAGAAGGAAATTAGCACAATTTCCTCTGCATGTGATCAATCAGGCTATAGTTACACAATGGGGTGAGGGAGGAAACTACAGCTCGTAGTTCTGACAAGGGTCTGCTAGTGTGTGTTTGTCTGTGTTGCACATGCTGCTATTGAGTAGCTATATTGAGCTTTATGTTAGTATTTAATATTTCTATTTTGGGTTATATTATGGGGGCACTCGATCAGCACTCTAGTAGTGCATCACTGGGTTGGAGTCCAGGTATGGCAAGGCATGACACAAATACATAACTGGCTGTGTCTGCGGGAGCTTAGGAAGGATGTGGAAGTAATATGAGTGATGCACTGGACGCATCCTGTTCAGGGTACACATTCCTCTGTGTCCCACGAATTCCAGGATAAGATCCTGTGACCCCCTGTGGTGACCCCTCTGTGACCCCCACCAGGGTGAAGTAGGTATAAAAGAGAACCTACATTTTAGGTCCCTGAGTCAAACTATGTAATTATTTTATGGGTAAATGTGCTGGATGAAATGCCAGTTGACTGCAGGGCTGAGAGGGATTGCTGTTTCAGTCCTGGGGGATGATTCACCAACTGAACTCCTCTCACTGAGACACAAGGTCTGGGGACTGTGGTGGCATAACATTTAGGATAGTGGAGTCCAAACCAGAAGGTCCAGGGTTCAAATCCAACCTCTGCCAAGCTGCCACTTTTGCCATTGCAAAAATGCCATAACTTATGATTAGCTGGAACAGTTGTAAGCCACTCTGGAAAAGTCTGCATGTGACCACCAGTCCTCCTGGAAGGTACCACTGAGTCAAACCTTGTCTTTTTGGAGATTTTTTAAATAGATACAAGTATTAATTCATACAATGTAAAACACATTAGAAGTTAGTTTTTTGTCACCTTTTCAGATGATTCACTAGTGTTTTTGTAAAAAAAAATTGCAGAAACATGTCATATTCATTACTTTTACCCAGATGTTGCAGCAGTTTTTTTCAGTTTTAAGGATCAACTAAACACATCTCTTGGTCAAAGCTGTGCAAACTTTTGAATCCTCAGAGCTGCTTTCTTTGAGTAATAGGTTATATGACCTGAGTATAATGGCATGTGACTCGCTGGGGTAGAAACTCTGAATGGTAAAGGTACTATGACACTGAAAAACAATACGCAGATTTGTAATGGCTTACTGTATATTCCAGTCAAAAGCAAACCATATTTGAATGAAATGACTCTAATAAAACAAAGGGACCAAACTGAGTACCACTGGGACTGTGGTAGCCTAGTAGTTAAGGCACAAGGTCCAGGGTTCGAATCCCACCTCTGCCACAGTTGGGTCCCTGAGAAATTCCCTTCCCTTAATTCACAATTACCTGAATTGTAAGTAGCTCTGAATAAGGGCGTCTGCTAAATGCCATAAATGTAAATGAGTATGTACTCGAATACAATCTTGGCTGTGAGACTGTTTTCACTCACCTCACTCTGGGTTCATTAGCCAACCCCTGTCCATCTATTACCCAACTGAAACAGTAAGAAGGCAGATTTAAAAAGGTGATACATACAACCAATTATTCATTCCTCTACTGAGTCAATGGCTTGCATATTGAGAGCTTCAAATCCTCTCTGTTTCTTTCTCGCTCTCGCTTGCTCATTTTCTCACCCTCTCATTAAAGCTGTGCGCTGAGTCATCAGGAGCACACTACATTTAGCTTTTAATTGACTAACCTTGTCAAAGAAATTTTAAACAATCCTCAGAGTCTCCGCTAAATCTGGCCAAATGTTGAAATCCTACTTATTCGGTCAACCTGGGAGTAAAGTAAGTTGCTGTACTGACTTTGTGTTATCATATTAAATCTGGTTTTCCTGCTTTTTTCAACAGCACTTCTAAATCTGCAGCAAAATGTGAACGCAAATCTGTGTGTACTGTAACAAAATATCTAATAATATTAGTTAATAGCATTAAATCATTAAAAGTCCTTTATCTGTCCATCTAAAGCAAATTGGAAAAAGTGATTTCTCACTAACAGCACATGGCAAACTAGATATGCAGCTAAAAACATGTTCATTAAGTTAGTTTAAAAACGTACTTTTTGGTGAACGAGTCTGGACGCCCCTGCTTTAAGTACTGAATACGCCTGGATCGGACGTTTGTTTAGCACGACCCACAGATTCTCAATGAGACTGATATCTGAGAAATTTGATGGCCAAATTTGATTGGCATTTTGACACGTTCCCCAAACTGTTCCGAAATATTTTTTTAGCATAGCAGGATGCATTATGTCATTAAATGTACAGTTGCCATGAAAAGGTGAACTTGGTCATCAATGTTTGGGCCAGACTTTTTGAATTGCTTGTTTCTCGGATGTCCCTACTTAAGAATCTACTAAAGAGGGAGGAAAAAAAATAATTAAATCTTTTTTTTTCAGCACTTTTCAATTTCTCGAGGACTATGTGGAATCAATACAAGGAAGGAGGAAGAAATAAAAATAAATTTATATTAAAAAAATTATTTAAAAAAAATTAAATGAACAGAACAAAACCGTTGGCTCTCCACCGGAAGGTGGAAAAAGCAAAAAAAAAAATATATATTTTTTAATTATTAGTTTATTTTTATTTCAACCATTGGTGCTGCGGCGGATCTGAGAAATACATAAACTTTTTTTTGTTTTTTTGACAACGCAATGTATTTTTCCTTTGCTGTTAAATTTAACCGTTAAATACATATTACTATATTTAAATTCTTATGTTTTACTGCGTTATTACAGTACAGTTTTAACATGGAGGGAGGAATTACAAGTCATTTTGTCTTGCTGTACAAATTTTAAACCAAAAAAAAGCTTTAATCCCCTGCAATTAAAAAAATAAATAAAAGAAATTAAAAGAAACGGAGGCTTAAACATTGTAAACAAAACACTATTGTAGCTTCATCATATCTTATATAAAAATGAAAACATTTACTTGACTAAATAATTCTGAATAACGATGTCCCTCTGGGGATTAAAAAAAAAAAGCAGCTGTATTAAATGGCAACTCAAACAATGACATCATGATGCACTGTTACACCCCGACTGAACACAAAATCAAAATGAAATCTAAAAATCACCTTAAATGTACATTTTTATTGCATTTTTAAATGGAAACATCATTAAAAATGACATGGCATAGATAATCATGGATGGAAGGTCCGAGATCCATCAGATACAAAGAAGCTGCAGGGCAAATCCAAATACAAAGAGTCTAAGGATGTCGAATCAGAAAGAATCCACGTGGTGTTTGAGAAAAGACAACATTTAAATAAGCGTGTGCTGTTAATGGTGGTTCATTAATAAAGCAGTTTGTGAGAAGGTTTCATCATTTCCTTCTCGTGCTGTTTGGTTCCTTCTGTGTGTTCATTTAACGACAAATCAGAGGGAACTGGTACAGCTAACCTAATAAGCAACGTCTAAATCAATCAAAAAAAAAAAAACAAAAAAAAAAGTGAAAAAAGTGAAATTTGTGCATCGAAACTGAAAACAATAAAACTTTGTTCCTTTTCCAGATTATTTCATTTCTATTTTCAAACGGACTGGACATTAAAATATCCGGTGTGGGGTCCGGACCTCCCCGGGCCCAAGCATGTACAGGTCGCTTCTGTAATTAACCTAACGAGTCTAACGAGCAGGGGATCATTATGTTATTACAATATTAAATAAACAAACATGTAATTAACCGCTTTTCATCTTTAGATATTGAAATACGAGTTTGGACGTTTAATAAAAAACGTTTCGAATGCCTCAGGATTATAAAGCGCTGGTTTTAATCGTGGATAAGAAAGTAGAAAAGCTGTAGAAACACTGAAGAGAGTCTGAATCTTTGGCGTGGAGGAAATCTGAAATCCCAAATGATGCCAAGCACCAGAGAGAGAGAGAGAGAGAGAGAGACAGAGATACAGAGAGAGAGAGAGACAGAGAGAGACAGAGAGAGACAGAGACAGAGAGAGAGAGAGACAGATAGAGAGAGAGAGACAGAGAGAGAGAGAGACAGAGAGAGAGA
>JAUZSV010423708.1:0-10618 GCA_034780495.1 Parotocinclus cesarpintoi
CTCCAGAGGTACATTATGATCAGGGTGATGTGCCTCCAGAGGTACATTATGATCAGGGTGATGTGCCTCCAGAGGTAGAATAAACTCAGGGTGATGTATCTCCAGAGGTAGAATAAGATCAGGGTGATGTATCTCCATTAGAACATTATAATCAGGTTGACGTGCCTTCAGTTCTCTGATTGAGAATCGCTGACAGTTTCTGTGAGAACATGAAGATCTATTGATGTTTTACACTACCTATCGATGTGTATACATGCTCACACAACCCGTTCACCAGGCTTTGTTCCTCTCTCAGGGAGGCCACGAGGAGGTGAAGTGAGTGTGAATAAGCTGTGTGTGTGTGTGTGATGTATTACAGGGCTGAATGGCAAAGTTAATGCTTGTCTTTATCCTTCATGTGAGGAATAGTGGAGGAAGAAGCTGTCCTGCCTTTAGACTGCTGGCGCTCTGTAGTTATTTACTTAATGTGGTTGTCCATCAGGTTCAATCTTATTGATGGCAAGGGTTGGATAATTCATGGAGCTACACACCACCAACATACACCCTTAATACATCGTGAGCACTCTGCGATCTGTTATCTTCCAAACTCCCACCAATGGTGTTCTCCAGCTCGTCTTTTCCTTTTCCTTCCTCCTGTTCCATTTGTTCCATCTCCTTCTTCAAGTCTTTCTGTCGAGTTTCCACGACCATCCTGTCCCGTAGCTCCGTTCCATCTCAGTATAAGTGCTTTGAAGCTAATCTTGTAGTTCTTGACCCTCTTCAACGAGATGCTAACCTTCATCCACAGCCTTTCTCGGCTGAACTTCGGCACACTGCTTGGTCTTCAGGTTTGCCTGCATTATGGCCCTCTGAGCTCCCGAAATCCCAAGTCATTCTGCTCAGCTCTGACACTAATCCTGTTCTCCTCTCGATCCGTTGCATCTGCAGTCTCTCAGTCATCTCCCTGTTCCTCACGAGGGCTTCCTCTATCTCCATCAGCCTGACCACATTTCTGCTTCACCCATTCATCCAGCACTTGCTCACAATCGTTAAACCTCATTTGACTAAAACTTGCCAGCCAAGATAGGAGAAATAATAATATGTTATTTAATTACTATAGCTCTCATTCCCAGCCTGATCGCTGACCAGCTACCTAGGACCGATGGCCCTTGATTTCCCGGATTTATTTGGCTTCACTTGCTTGAGAAATTCCCGTTAATGGCCTCATTATGCAACGTGGGCACCCAGACAAGCTGTTTACCTGCCCCAGACCCAGAATGTATTGCCCACATTCATCAGCATGAAGCAGAATCTATTAGCCTGTTAGTGACCTTGCACCAGTGATTGCCCGATTGGATCTCAGCTGGGTTTGTGAGGATAAAAATGATGCACTTAATCGAATTCGAGGACGCTTGGTCAATCAGAATTAGCATGGGTTTTAGGAGATAACAGTACTCATGAGAAGATTTACTCACTGACTCTGTGATATAGAATTAATTTCTCGCTACAGACAGTTGCATAA
Source organism: Parotocinclus cesarpintoi (assembly GCA_034780495.1). Lineage (NCBI taxonomy): Eukaryota > Metazoa > Chordata > Actinopteri > Siluriformes > Loricariidae > Parotocinclus > Parotocinclus cesarpintoi. Next base: position 1,502 of record JAUZSV010423708.1, read on the forward strand.
ATTCAGCGACTCAACGCGCAGGGTTGAAGGCGAAACTCTACGCTGTGTGAAGCATGAACTTTAGATCCTCACTAGATTTGCGTCTATTCACAGGAGCATTAGCGAGGACTGATGGTGGGTGCCCTTCACACTCTGCATTCCAGTTATCCAAGTTTACCAGCACTTCAGTGTAGCCTCTCAGCATCAGGAGCTCCAGACCAATCAATGGGTGGCCTTTCCACCCAGGAGAAAGTCTTTCCAATTAGGACCTACAAGTGGCCTCCCATTTGTCAGTCTACCAAAGAAACTCAATATATCAGGGATCCAGACCTCCTCTGAGAGCACCACCAGACCTTCCCAGCACCTTCTACTTGGTCATTTGGAGAGGATTAGTGGATTTTTAACTAATAAATGGAGACACCAGTTTTCCACAGTCATCTGGATGGACTGTTTAAATTCAAATTTATTTCTAGAGCACTTTTTATAACGGAGCATTGTCTTAAAGCAACTTTGCAATCTTATATGATCTTAAAAGGCCAATCTCAAATGGAGCAAGCCTAGAGCGACAGTGGCAAGGAAAAACTTCCTGAGAAGAAACCATGGGAGGGCCAAGACTCAAAAGGGGACCTGTCCAACATGGGCCCATTTAGCTTGTTGGAAATTTTTTGATTGAATATTTTACCTCAGTCAGGTTGCTTTGGACAAATATTCCTGGTAGGAAAGCTTTTCTGAATTAAATTCCAAGTCAAAGTGGTTGGTTTGCACTAGCTCTTTTGGAACCGGGTAGCCACACAATCAAAACGCCACAGCGGATCGCCAGAAGGAATGTGGAGCTGAATTATTTAATGCGCATCTAAATATTTCTCTCTGATGAACCAGCAATAAACACATGATGAATGTGCGTACGCGGCTGTGTAATTAATATGCTACACAGATCCTTTCCTGGGAATCGGATGTGCGGTTTCGAATCGGAAAACGGATCGCATGAACTTTATGACCTTCCCTTACGGCGCAATCAGCTCTTCTTCTCCGTCTGGACCTTTTCTAATTATCCGCTTACAGTATTTCAATAAGTAATTAAAATACCAGTCATCAGTCAAAAGCGAAAGGAGAGGGAAATGCGATACGACGGGCCCTCTCGCAACCCTTCATCATAAAACGGCTGGTTTTAACCATATCATAAATACAAGTAACCAGTTGAGTCGTGCTACGGAGAACAGCAAGAACAGGAAATACTGCCGTATTCTGACGTGTTGTGATGTCAGAATTACCCGGCAACCAACCATAACCGTTAGGACGTTGGTCACGATAATGACTTAATACACTGCTCACAAAATTGGGGGATATCGCATTATTTTTGTGAGCAGTATAGTTTAAGAGCAGGAACCACCACTTTGGAGATGCCAACTGACCCGAAGCACGTCATTGGAAAGCTTGCAGTGACTGGGCTTGGACTCGAACCTGGATTCTCTTACCATTAAAGAGTAACCACCACACCACTGTACCTCTAATTAATTGATATAAATCATTTACAGAAAAGCATCATACATAAAATAATCATTATTAATTACTGATAAGTTGTTTGCAAAAAAATACATATCAGATGCAATGTTGTGGAGTTTTTGAAATTTGATTAATAATTACTGTTGTGAATTAAAAGTGGTTTATAATAAAGTAATTAATCATTCTTAATTATGTTTAAATAATTGAAAAAATAGCAAATACCAATTTGAAATATTACTAATGATTATTTCTTAGCTTATTAATATGCTACCTGAGATATATATGTACATATTCGATGGTCAAAGTTCCAGACAACCCAGGCCTGGACTTCGCCTGTGTGGATTTTGCATGTTCTCCCCCCATCTCTATGCGGTAAAAGTAAATGCAGGCTGACTGGTAGCCCTGCGAACTGCCTCATATAATAAACGGTGACCTTCTGCAGTCAGGGTGAGAAGATAAACGTCCTGTGTTTGAATTACCGTTCGTCCTTCTCAAAGTTATTTAATTCAGCCATCATGGCACAATCCTTGATCCCTCTCCTTTGTGACCCGCTTCCTCTCCCTCCTAATTTACCCACGCCTCTCCTGACTTCTCCTTGGCCGCGCTTCCCCTTCGAGGCCTCTTGCTTTCATGCGCCGTCGAATAAATCAGAGCGTCTCTGGCACAAATCTGCAACCAGACGTACTTTCAAGGAAGCTTAGACTTCATCTTGCTTCTTATTGGACTGGAATTGGATTTTTCAGAATGGAAGCGTCCATCAAACGCGATATTAAGCCTCAGCAAGGCGTGCCCTCGCATGCCAAACTGGCCCATTTGCCATGCGAGGCCATTATTGAGGCCATTAACAATCTGAATGGGATTCCTTTTTGTGTTCAATCAATTGTCCTTCGGAATCATGACAGATTGCACGAGAAGAATCGATTGACAGAATTATATATCTACACAAACGAACCACTACGATCTGAGCTTTCATCTCAATGCATCAATATTGTACGCGCATCACGCACATGCATGCACACGCTCGGTTCACCTCGCAACGGCCTCCCAAAGAGACGGTGAAGGGGATGTGAGGGTGTGTACACGTGAAAAAGACAGTGTGATACATGAGTGCATCCACAATCACTCGAAAAATACACAGACTACACAAAGTGCAGCACTCCGGAGAGCCGATTCTGTCAGAAATATCAGAAATAATCTGAATGGCTGGTGTCCATTAATATCATCGTCTATTCTAAAAAGGTTAGTCTTGGCTGTTTGTATGGCCTTTTCACCCTTTTTGGTTCCCAAACTGGGCCTGCCATGTTCCCTGGTTTCGCGACATGCCTTGTTGCTTGGGCATGTAAGTGTCTCTGTACAACTCGTGGTCACTGAATGCTTTTTTGCTCTTGTGAGAACAAGCCTGCATGGTGCAACGCACTAAGCATACATCCACCACCCATATTAGGATCCTTTCTGGTCCCAACAGGGGCAAGACCAGATGCAACACTGAGAACTGACATGAGAATGTAATGCAATCTTAGATGGTCTTTGTACTCCCGCACAAGGAAGCGAGAGTTGAGAGAATTTGCTTTGCATACCTGGCCAGTCTTCATGAACAACGTATCCGAAGATCCTTCCGATCGTGTCCTGATTTGACCAGTTCTTAATTCAGCTTTTAATCTTTTAATTCTTGACCTAAGACAGGAAATATTGTACACGGGAAAGTTTTTGGTCAGCCTTTACACTTATACAACCCCAGATTTCTACATGCTCCAGATGCTGCCCGGCTCATTACAGCATCTCATCTTTGCCTTCATCCATCCAGATGTAAGAGGTATGGGAAGCTGAAGCAGATCAGGACCATGAGCTCACTGCACATTAGAATCAGAACATCATGGCGCCTGATGCGTCTTTCCTTCTGGGCTTCCTTCCCACTTCGTGATCTTCTGGGTATGGTTTCTCTTGTAATGGCACGAGTCATTAATCAGGATCTCTGCAATGCCCAGAGCGTCCTGACTTACATTTAATTATTCTAATTACTCTTCATTAGTCCAGGCTACAGACGCCCTGGTTCTTTTTGACCCAACAAGAGGACACATGATGAAAAACTAACGCATTACATGAAGCAGAGGAATTATTTCAAAGTCTAATTCGGTCTCATGGTAAAGCGGCGTAACCTTGGGAACTGGGTTAGCAAGGGCCTACAGCGACTAGGAAGAGCCATCCCTCATGTATACAAAGTGTCCATGGGATACTGCCTGGGCATCCCACTTTATCCGTGTTACTGAAGCACTGGCGTTTAGTTCAGTTTCTTTTTATTTTCTGTACTTCCTCCTCCCCACAGAACCTCTCCTGCCCTTCCAGCACCCTAGGTCCTCTTACTTCAAATCTCCTATCAGCTCACCTAAGAGTTTTCAGTGGGGTTCAGGGTTTTACCAGGTCAGAGTCTGCGAGGGCCAAAGTCAAAAGCTGAATTGGTTTGTATTTAAATTGGTCTGTATTGTCTCCTTTATGTAGGAAAACCCTAAATAATGGTTTTCTGTTATTCCACAATCTGAAAAAATCTGCACAAAATCCGGACTGTACAGTGTTTTTAATAGTAATTTTATACGCATATTAAAAATGCATCATTCTCCCTGTCATGGATAAGACAAACCAGCGACACTGCAGGTCTGAGTCATTTAAGATGATGTGATCCATGTCACTGTCAGCTAATGGGCACTTTGGTATCTTTGTGGTTCCGACCTGCGACCACAAGAGTGACAGAAAAGCAATGAGATACGACACAATGCCAGTTCTCAGAGTAAAACAACTCCGCTGAATGACAGACTCTTTAAAACCCCTCCTGCTTCAGTCCAAAACCACAGCAGTTGAACACCTTTAACATCATTAGTGCTGTGTAGGCCTCTGGCCCTAAGGGTGCTTCTTTATTCTCTAGACCCTAGGGCACATTATCAGTGACGTAATGTGGTAACAGTGGGTGTTTTAAGTGGTACTTGATATGAGACGAGCCAATGAAGCTGATGGAGGATGGGAGTGACATATGCAGTGCGTTTTGTTAAAAAATAACATATACTGATATAGTCTTACAATCCAAGCAATGGTGGGTTAAGGGTCTTGCTTAAGGACCCAATTGTGGCAGGGTTTTCAGAAACCCAAATCTGGTCACCCTAGGTTAAGTTCACTTTATTCAAAACTGCTCCACAAATCGCCTTTGCCACTTAGAAAGAGGTGAAAATAAAGAGGGTAACACAAATGCCTGGCTTTATCCTCAGGCTTTGACCTCAGGCTTTAGGTGAAAAGCAGGTGAAGCAGTAATAACCAAGTCAGAAACACCCAATTTGTCATCATAAAACTCTTCACTAATAGCAAAGGACTGCAAATGAGTGAATTATGAGCACAGTTGGGTGTAGCTCGACCTCAAATGAAACAAAGATTTAACATGGCAACACTGTGAGTGGCACACTAGGAGAGAACAGACCTTCAGCGGTGCGTGGCCACTGTCCGATTATTGAATTCAGATTATATTGATAAATGTGGGCAATCAGTTCTAGCAGCTGTGTGGGTCAGGCAGCTTGTCTGAATGCAACGGTTCCATAAGGTCATTAATGGAAATGCAGCAGCCATGGTCTCTGCCATCATCAATCTAGGACGGACGGGCCTCCAGCAGGCGGATTTCGGTTCCACTACTTTAGTGTACTCGCATAAATGTTATCTGGAGTTTCCTAATGGCGGTTTTGTTAAGGTAGTTACTGTTCTGGACTGGCAAATTTCCAGATGCTTCAGTAGACACTGGTTACATTTCTGGTACTTCTTCAACAGAGGCCTGATTGTTTAAACTCATCAGACCCGGTGACTGAATGCTCTCTCTTTAACACGTTCTGTCGAGCTTGTCACGAGAAGTAGCACAAAACATGAATTCTGTCTGTGTCTGGCACACATGATGGTTTGAAATCTTGAGTCTATTGACAATTTTAGACTTCTAAATAAGCAACCAGTCCTTTCTTTTGCGGCCTGATTGCTGCTAATGACTAATCCCAATCATCATGAGCCCTTTGATCATTAATTGCTCATTTCCAGCCAGCTCACAATGCTTTGTACTGTTTATTACTGGGAGGTCTTTGCTTAGAGCTGTTTTTGTGGGCTCTGTCTGTCTGGGATTTCTCAGCTCTCTGTTCCAGAAACTCTTTATACGTCGATATCAGTCGCACCATCTTTAGTGAATAGATGAAGAGTGCTGTCTGTGTGAGTTGAGGAGCGTGGCTTCTTTCACTTTCCTGCTTAACTGTGCATTGATTGTTCCAATTTCCAAATGACCTCAGCTTTGTGGGACTGATAAGGGGGAAGAAGAAACGGCCAGCATTTTGCTATCCAGAACTGAGCAGCTTACAGCTACGTTCAGCAGAGGCGAGGTTTGATTTAAATTGGTTTGATGGATTGATCGATTGGTGTTCGATGCCCTCCTGATCCACTCTTTGCAGCGATGTCCTGCTCCTGACGTCCAACCGGGTGCTGATATGATGTTGTCCTGCTGATGACTCCTCTGTCGATCTGTTTCACTGGACTTTTAGGACTTCCTTTTCCTTTTTTAGCCTGCATGGAGACTCATTTGAGCATCTTTAGCTTGATCGCACAGTTCTCCATTTCTGCTTTATTTACATTTACATCATTTTAGCAGATGCCCTTATTCATACAGTCTTACAATCCAAGCAATTGTGGGTTAAGGACCTTGCTCAGGAACCCAACTGTGGAAGAGGTGGGATTTGAACCTTGGACATTCTGGTCCATAGTCCAGTACCTTAACCACTAGTCCACCACAGGCCTGGAGTCATCTGACTTCCACCCAATTGACTTCCATCCAATTTATTTCTCATAGCTAGATTTGCTTTTTGAATTTCTTGTGTTTTTTTCTCTCCAGAAGACGATGGGTTTATCTTTTGTCTCCGGCTCCTATCACGGTTTCTTCCCCTCATCTGAGGGAGTTTTTCCTTGCCTCTGTCGCCTTTGACTTGCTCATAAGAGGCCTGGACACAGTTTTCTGTAGAAAATGTGAAAACGCCCATCACGAAAAGCGTTCTGTACAAATATATGTAGCTATTTAGAGACGAAAACACAGCGATCGAATTAAAATTCGGCATTTTTTTCTTGTAGTATTTAGTCAGGATTTGCGAGAATAGCAAGATCTTGTTCCAGCTCGTGCCGTTCTTCTCTGTTAATGTCATGTAATTGCTGTTGTTTCAAAACTTTTAATTTTTTTCAAGCAACTACTTAATTTTATTGTTGGGATCAGTACCTGCTGGTCTTGAAAGAAGAAAGATGACCATCGACAATCCCTGACAGTGGAACAGCTGTCACTTTTAATCCTTTAAATTAATTCGTTTCTCAGTGTTCTTTCTTCATGCTAAGCGTTTTAATCCTGGTCTGCTTTTCTAATTTTAGATCTGAAGCCAGTACCGTTCAGATACTGTATTTTAATTAAAATGCCCTCCTCGTGAAACGGGGTAAACACAATTGATCTCGAGCTGATTGCATCTTAAATATTGAAGCAATCCTAAACCGAGAGGGAATACACAGTGTGTTCAAATCCTTCGAATATTCAATCAATATTTGTACTTTCTGGAGACTTATGCAAAAGTTTTGGGCACCCTCTGGCCAAATAACTCCACCTTTCTGCTGACACAGCCAGTTATATTTCAGCAAGTGTCTGGATTTCTGACTTTTTACATCACAGATAGACTGCCTGTTTGAGGTGCACAGTTGTAAAACCTGGCACTAAAAGATCCATTATCCACTGAGAGGGTTAAGAGGCCAGCACCTCCTAGGATGATGGTAACCTGCCATAGGCATTGTTGCTGCGCAGGTGCCAAGACCATGGGCATTCAGAGCTTGAGGGGTGAGGTGGGGTTTCTCTGGACATGCCAATGCTGTCTGCCAACCCATTTGCTGCTTGATATCTGTTGGACCGGTAACCTAGCCTCTCATTTCTAGACAGGAAGGTACTCTATATTAGATAGAACGCAATCCTTTCCTTGGTATGATTTCTATATAAACTTCTTACTGTTGTCGCCAACAAATTCCATTTTTCCCTTAACCCCCTCTCCTTGAGCCTGTGGTGTCATTACTCGTACAGATTTCTTTGTTTTTCCTCTTGCTCTGTTTTCACTCCCACTTGTGAGTTGATGGTTATGAAAATGAAGACGATCCAGAGATCGAGGCCTCGGCTCACAGTAATGAGGATAAAGAATGACAATTTGAATTCGGAGAGTAATGGATTATCTGGGAAAGCTCTGTCGCCGTGCCACAGCCAATGACCTTTTCAAGTTGAAGGATGGCTCTGTATTCTTTTGAAGGGTCATGTGGGGCAAATCTTTCTCTATTTATTCTCCAAGGAGATGAGATAAGACAACTCCATAACCCGAGTGATGAAAGACCAAGGTAAACCATGACCCAGATGATTCAGATCCATGTGATCCCGGACCTTGGTGATCTGCAGTCCAGGTGGTTCAGAATGCAGAAGACCCAGGATCATGATAATCCAGAATGCAGGGGATTTAGAAACCGGATGACCCAAGACCCAGGTAAGTCATGACCCAAGTGATCCAGGACACTGGAAATCCATCACTCTAGGAATTCATGATCCTGGTGATTTTGGATCTAGTTGACCCAGGCCATTAACACTGTACAAGACCAACTCTACTACCATAAACCCCTAAATCTAGACATATCATAAAATATTATATGATAAAAGTCACGGGACCCAGCTTTAATCCTTGAAGCCTCCTCCTTCTCACCAAAACTCATAACTCTTGCCTTTTCAAATCAACACAATATGAAGTACCTGGAGGAGTAGGCAAGGGATTTCCAGAGCACTAACCGGAGATGAGGCAGTATATTTTGTGGTTATGACCCTCCTGCGGAAAGTTCCACAATGAGAACATAAATAAAAACCACTAGCTGTTACTCAAAGCGAAGCTGGGTTTGAACTGAGCTTCTGGAAACGGGACAGTGATGTGGAAGCCTCTTTACTCGTCTGCTTCTTCTTGCTTGGTTTTTGAATGCTGTTTAATAGCCAAAAGCCAGGTAGCCAGGATGAAAGTAGCCATGAGTCGTGTGGTGACGATGAAGCTGTCTGAAGAGTTGGCCTAAGTTCCCTCCTGCTTTAGGCATTCCTCGTGGAAGCGATGGGATGCTCGATTTGCTCTAACAGTCCTAATGTAACATACTGTTAGGTATTCTTTACAAAGAACGTTAAATTATTGATTTACTAATAAACTTCTATACTAAGAAAGTGCTCAGATCTTTGTAAAGACAACTATTAGACTATAAATCCAAGTCACCTTTGAATGAGCGAGACAAAATAAAACCAAAACAAACACTACAGATCTTGTTTCATCTGGAGTTATGTCTGCCAATTAGAAAACAATGCAGCATAAGTTGATTTGAAGGTCAATTGAACAGTTTAAAACAGGTTTAAAACTTTTATATCCTTGTTTTCGTTTCTGAATTCTTCCCATTCTTAAAGTCGTCTAGTACAGTTAATTGGACCGCAGGTTAATGGGACCAGCTGCTTATTTTGACCAAATCCTAAAGTACTGAAACAAATCCTATTATATACGTGTAATGTTATTCGCTTATTTGGACCAAAATTCTGCTTAA
>JAUZSV010423719.1:0-10618 GCA_034780495.1 Parotocinclus cesarpintoi
CGTCTCCTAATGTCCAACCGATGGAGGGAGTTCCTGCCCTCTGGTGAGACCTGCCTCCGATGTTGAAGACAATCAGACGCCGAGTTGGAAGAACATCCAAGTGCGTGGTGCCAGAACCAGCACCCGAAGATCAGCTCTGAGAGAAAAGAGAATATGTAGTTAGTGATGTGTTAGGAGCTCAGGGTCTATAAGTATAGTGCTTTGTGCTTCCCTGACACCTTTAAGAGCTACACCTTGGTCTAATGGTGAAGTAGCTGGACCAGTCTTATAATCTCACATACGTTCTTCTTGAAGCTTCACTTCAAGCTCAGATCAGTTCAGTTTCATCAATCAAGGTTAAATGATTTTAGACTTAATTATTAATTACTAATTATTGAAAGTCTGTCGTTACCGGCAAGGTTTTTAACCCTCAACATAGCAATAAAAATTCGCTCTGGATATGTTTGTGAAATGTATATATAAATAGAGAATATAGAACTATAAGAAAATTGTATTTAAATGAATATTGAATAAAATAACATAGAGAATACACATATTGGCATTATTTAGTCACACAGTGTCACGGGAAGAATCTCATATCCTTAGCGGGAAAGATCTTTTGGCATGGCAATTCCAGTCAACTGGAAGATGGGAGGGGTAGTTATTGCCCTCTGATGTGGTCTGAATAACAGTGTGAGGGCTGGAACTGATGAAGAACAGCTTGGGTAGGGCCGGAGCGAAACAACGTCTTAGTGCGGAACTGGAATTGGTAAATGACTGGAATTGGTAAATGAATTTGGAGTGAAATCCTATAAGTTAGTTAATTTAGCGATATAAAGAGCAACTGAGGTGTAGTTAGTGGTGTTAAGAACACAGAGTTTATTAAACATGAGTCTCCAACAGCGTTAACTACAATAGCATGGCTGGGATGGGAAAATCAGAAGGTAACAGCTAAGAAGGGTCACATGAGACATCAACAAACCAACCCTCGCAGCAACCAGCAAACCTAAATGATCGCTCTTGAGAGGCAAGAAGACAACAAATCAAGATCCCAGATCAAAACTCTGATTATAAACCCCTGGCTCTGCCTAAAGCAAGAATGCACATAAAAAAGTCTCCTGCTGACGCTTTTTACTATCCATAGGTACTGCTTCAGTACTTATTTACATCTCTGATATAGCAGATAAGGCCAGACTTTTTTAATCTACTGAGGAGGGAGGAAAAAAAATAAAACAAATCTTTATTTTTCAGCACTTTTCAGTTTCTCGAGGAATATGTGGAATTAATACAAGGAAGGAGGAAAAAATAAAAATTTGGGGAAAAAAAAAAAAAAAAATCTGGAAAAAATTGTAATGTACAGAACAATGCTGTTGGCTCTCCACCGGAGGGAGGAAAAAGCTAAATAAAAAAATAAATATATATTTTGTATTCTTAAAACATGATCGTCGCCGGATCCGCGAAACAAACAATAAAAAACGTCTGGCCTAACAATTAAGAAAAAGATAAGTTAACCTGTATATGAAATTTAAGTCAACTGAATGGAATAGTGAGCTAAGGTTAATCAGGAAGCCTGAACTCCTGTCAGACAAACCATAATGTTTACTAAAAGCTTGTTTGCCTAGTTTTACAATGAAAAGCAGCATTTATTGCTAATATGCTTAGTATGGTGAAATACAGAAGCATATGAACTATATGAATATGCCATTTAAATATTTAAATATAAGGGGTAACATTAACCACCAAGAGTATTTCAATATAAACCACAGGGAATTTATTTTAATTACTTACTTGATCATAACTAACAATAGCAAAGGCACTAATTGTGCCAATATTAAGCAAGTGTAACAGCAATGGAGAATATGTGAGAGATTTATTTAACACAGACCGACACTGTTAGGGCAGGATTTATTACAGTATGAGTGGAGGACTTAAAAAGGTGCAGCATTCTGTTTTACCCCCATCTATCCTGGTTAGGATCAGAGGGGGATCTATAACCCACACTGAATAGGACCGGTTGTTTCCAGCAGCTGGCTCTTACCTCTGAGTCATAGGAGCTGATAATAAAAACGTTTTTTTTTCCTGCACACTGGTCATGGTCAAAGTTAAGGGTCTGCTGCTGTTACAGACCTTAAAACTGTAAGCTATATGGAAATACAATATATTTGTCTCACACACCAGTAACACAACCACTGACCACATGGGATTGGGGGATTCCACCACCTCCAGATGACGCATACTTACATGGAATGCAGATGGTTTGACTACACTGTAGACCTAAATATTTAGTGTTTTTGCACAACCACTATCCAGTGCTAATCCATTCTCCAGTGCATGACACATATTGTAAAAAAAAAACTGACTTTGTTACTGAAAGTGACTCCTGTGAACCACAGACATCAAATGGGAGGAACAATTATTTGTTTAAACTTGCCAAGGCCCAAAAGAGAATAACAGACATTCTCCTAGTCCTTTTTGTTTGATTTTACTGGCTTTTCCTGAGACATTTTATCTCACTCCCAAGGGAATATAAACTATTCTCGTTCAAATATTGCAATATTTTTGAAACATTATAGGTGTATGACTACTCCATGACTAGAGTGCACAAATGCAGAGAATCATTAAAGAAACATACCTGGAAGTCCCTGAATAAACATTCTTAAGAAAGATTTAAATACTGACTGGTCACTCTTTAATTACTAGCTATGACATGGAGGAAACAACATTTCCTTTTACTTGCGGCATGTTTCTAATTTTACTAACCTCTAGCAGACTCTTAAAAGCAAACAAAGAAACCTATCAGTAAGACAGAAGTAAAAAAAACCCACAGGACTATAGACTGATTAAACAATTTTGAGTCACTTCTTATTCTATTATACCATACTGTGAAAGTGGAGGCATATTAAGGATGACTCCAAGTTACACATCATTGACGGTATGTGAGCTTCCCATGTAATCAAAACATTTTTTTAAAGGAGAGCACACGATTGTGTAAGCACGGTGCAAATGTTATCAGTGAACAGAGGCTTTGTCTCAGTTTTTCTATGACTCTGGCGTGACGAGTGTGTTGAGGCAGTGGAAGGAAATGGTCATTGTGCGCCTCATTGCCACCATCCCTCTCCAAAAATTTCATTCTGCTCCACATTTATCAACCCTTTCCAATCCCATATGGCATTCCACTAAGTTCAGTCCATGTCCACAGGAAGCAGCCTTCTCAGGGTCACACAGGCCAACCTGAGTTACTTCAGTCGCCTGATGAAAGCATTGAGACGTGCGTGCCTAATGCACTCAGTCAGTGGGTAATTGATATTGAGTAAAGCAAGGTTCTGTGTTTCAACTTTATATTCCTGCTTTGCATCAGGAATTGTGAAACTCATATACTCATACTGCTCATCGGTGAGATGGCACACTCACAAACGTTTCATACATTTGTGACTTTCCAACCAACGTCTTTCACAATCAGACAGTTATCGATGACTTTTATATACATTTTGGAAAGTTTTCAGACCCTTTCACTTCAATCAGGTTTCCCTCCTTCAGTCTGCACTCAAAACCGCACAATGAGAACGTGAAAACAGAATTTAGTTAGTAAAAAGGAAATTACTACGATTTTGAAAGGACACAAGCATCCAGACACTTTGTTATGACATTTAAAACTGTTGTGGCCTCCCTATCTTGACAGGAATCAATATGTAATATATTCAGATGATTGGACATTATTTGGAAAGACACACACTTGTCTGTATAAGTTCTAGAAGCTAACAATGCACATCAGAGCATAAACCAAGGGACAAGCACAGTGGTGTCCTAAATGGAAAATGTTTGGAACAACCAGGCTCTTTATAGACCTGCTGTTTATTGGTTTGTTTTCTCTTTTGGACCATTCAGTTTAAACCCTAGAGTTGGCAAATGTGTGAAAATCCTAGTAGATCAGCAGTTTGAGTCCAGCACCACCAACCATGCCATGTTTAAAGACAGTAAAATCCCTTTTCCTCCCCATTCTGATGCTCACTTGGGACTTGCAGGTTGTCTTGACCATGCCTTCATGCCCAAATGAAGTTGCTCTGGATAAGGCTTTGAGATTAACGCCTGTTAAGTATTATAAAAATGTCCACATGTATTATTTAAAATGGCTAAGATGTACATTTTAGTTAAAAACAGTAAGATATATAAATAACATAAAACCAGAAGAAAAAGTCATGAGACTCGTGTTCATATTAACATAACAGGGTAAAATCTTGAGCTGAAGGTATCTTATGGTACCTGCTGCATGGTAAAGGATAACCATGTTCTTGACCTTTTGGACTGTCTATGACCTGAACATTAAGAAAGTATGCCTTTCGCATAACCTTAAAAAGTTGCTCTAAATTAAAAGGGAAGCTCCTCCTTGCAGGCCAAGCTGATGTCATTCAGGAGTCAAAAGGAAGTTCATGCCCCACATGACATTTCTATCAACACTCCTGAGGTAAAGAAAAGTACAAGACATAGGTAAAAAGGCACAGAAACAATAATAAATATGAATTGCATTAAAAAAAAATACAGATCACTATTGAAAATGCTTCTATTTTGCATTTTCTCATTGGAACTCAATTATCGAGAATTAATGGAGGCACTTTAAGACAAAGAAATTCAAGTATCTAGTAATATCGCAAGATGATCTATGGAATATTACGAAATCGTGCCGGGAATACATGCATCATCAGCTTTTGCAAAAAAGCGTGTAAAATCCATAGCAACTTGGGTTCAAAATGCCAGCAACAGATTAGATCAAGAAGGGAACATGCCAAGTATTTTTAAAATGTATATCTTTTAGGATTAAACATGTCCCTATGCTGATTATAAGATTTGTAATCAAACACATTGCATATACATACATTTAATAAAAATGCAAAATAGAAGCATTTTCACTCGTGGTCTCAAACTTCCCTCTGTACATAAAGCTGCTGCTGGTTTTCTACAGATGCTCTGTTGAAAGTATACTCACATAACTGCATCCCAGTGTGGTTTACCAGCTGCACTGTCCAGAAAAGACAACGCTCCAGAGGGTCACCAACCCAGCGCAGAATATCATCGGCTGTGCTCTTCTCTCCTTACAGGAGCTGTACAGGTCACGCTGCTGCAAGAAGGCCCATAGCATTCTGAAGGACACCTCACACCCAGCACATCACCTGTTCCAACTGCTCCCCTCAGGGAGGCGCTATAGAGCAAAAACAAACAGACTGAGGGCTGTTGCAATAACAAAACAACACAACACTGTATACTATACCAGTGCAATATTCAGTATTTCACCTGTGCAATACATATCTAAATATATATTTAATTTATACATATATTTAATATATTGTTGTCTTTTCTTATGTTTTGACAATCAAGATTCTGTTCTATTCTAAAAAAGTTGAACTATCTAGAGTATGAGCTTCATATCCATGTACAACATTTGGCCTTTAAGTGAAGTGATTTGTATTGTCCTTATGTCAGTAACAACAGATACAGTATTCCATCATATAATCAAAGCAGTTGATATTTAAAGTCCTTGCTTGAGGACCCAATACTGGTGGTTTGGAACTTCTGGAAGCCTCATCCTTCTGGTGAATAGTCTAGTATCTAACAATCAGTTTGGATTGCTTTAATCAGGACCTATATGCCTTATTCCTCTGTATGAGGTAAATCGTTTTAAGCTAAGCAATACTTCACAAAACGTACCCTAAAAGGTGTTTTCACACACAAAAAAAACAGACATTCCATTTTAGTTAGTGCTGAAAACCAAAATATTTTAACATCCATTTTAACTACAAAGAAAATACACTGCTCACAAAAATTAGGGGATACAATATGAAATATTTATGCATGGAATCTCCATGGACAAACAGTGACAAAAGAATGGGCCGTACAGAATGAACACCCCAGTGACTCAGTAATGTGTTTCTTTCCTAACTTCCCAACAAGGCAGTTCATCAATTGCCCTGCCCTCTTAAAAAAAAGTCCAAAAAGAAATGGTTTGCCAACTTGACTGCCTTAACTCCCTGACCTTAACTCCATTGGACTGTTGTGCAAATTCGACATCCAGCAATGAGCCAGGGCTTATTAACCAATATGAGCTCTGTTCATTTCATTTCAGTTCAGTTTGGTTCACTTTTATTATCATTATACCAGTACAGGTTTGCATAGTATAATAAAGCTTCTCCAGTGCAGTAATAAGGACATGAATAAAGGGTAAAACATTACTTTAGGGTCCAAAACCATCATGGACTTAACGTAATGCTTAAAATTCATGTTTTACTATTGAATACTACACAAATTCATATGCTGCTCCTTTATAAAGGCATACATGACACGTGCTTACGTCATGCTTAGTCATCTATGAATTAGTGAGTATTCAGTCATTAAATAATGTTATTTCATGCACCCTTTTAGAGTTACCTTATAACGAATAGTAGGAAAAATTGGTAGACAGAACAAGCAGGGGCACTGCCAAGGACTTCAGGCACCATGAAAAGATATTACCCTGGGTAACATAAAAATGCTGTAAAACATTTTGAGGGCCTCATCAGTCACATGTACTTATAATAATCCCAATTCCAACCCTACAGTGTCACAGAGAACAATAAAGAATAAGAAAAATGGTAACCTGTATATTATCCTTAGTAAAAATTTACAAATGTACAAATTTAATGGCATGGAATTCGGTAATTCTGAACATTGTATGGTAAGAGAAGGTAAGATAAAGAAATAATACAGTAAAGTCATACATAGTGGGCGTTCATCCATTCATGCATGATGAGGTAGATGGTAGTGTCTAAAGTTTCTGATGTGTGAAAAGTATACACCATAGGGATTTAAGCAAAGTCTTTGGCTATGTACGGAACACTGTTTATGTATGCTTAAAAAGATGCAATACCATAACATTCCTGCAGAGGGACAACTAAACACAGCTCATTTTGAGAAGGACACAACTTTTGGTTTTTCAGTTTTTTAGAACCTTTTGTTATATATACCTTTGATGTTTATATGGTATAATAAAGTACAATTATAAGCACCCCATACATTTATTTTACTTTTTGAAATTAACAAATACATCCAGTTTAAGCAAGCATATTTAGATTTCTGCAGTTTGCTTTGGCTATATATCAGCTTCTGGACGATGAGCTTGAATCATGAATGATGAAAACCCATTCGTGCCTAATCAGTGCTTGAAGTTGATCACAGTTTCTGGGTTGTTGTTTGTCCACCCTCTTTTTGAGGATTGGCCTCAGGTTCTTAATGGAATTGAGATCTGGGGTGTTTCCTGGCCATGGACCCAAAATTTCAATGTTTTGGTTATCGTTTTTTCCTTGTGACGTGATGCTCCATTATACTGTAAAAAGCTTTGTTCATCTCCAGATTGCTCCTAGATTATTGGTAGAAGTTTGAGGATCCTCTTGGAGGATGTTATGATGCCATTGTTTATTCATTAAATAACATTTTAAGGGAACTCACTCCCCTGGATGAGATGCAACCCCAGACATGAGTAGTCCCATGATGCTTCATGGCATGACACAGGACTCATGGTAGTGCTCACCTTTTCTTCTTAGGACAATAATATAATTTTCCAGATGTGCCAAACAGTCTGAAGGGGGCTTCATCAGCGAAAATAACTTTACCCCAGTCCTCTGCATTCCAATCCCCATACTTTGTGCAGAATGTCAGTCTGTACTTGACGTTTTTCTTTGGGAGAAGTGCTTCTTTGCTGTCCTTCTTGACACCAAGCCACCCTCCAAAAGTCTTTTTCTCATGGACCGTTCAGTTGCACTCATACCTGACTCTGCACTGCTGGTGGCCTGATCTCATAGCTGCATCCTCCTAAGGAGCTGGTCCAGATGCTTGGTTGACTTTCTTGGGCACCCTGAAACCTTCTTCACTGCAGTTGAAGCACTCTTTTTGAAGACAATTCGACCTTCTTGATAATTCGATCAATGATTGAGCGGGGTGCAATCTTACAAGCAGCAATGTCCTTTCCTGTGAAACCCTTTTGATGAAATTGAATGATGACTGAATGTGTTATGTGTTTTCTTGGAGGTAACTATGGTTAACCGAAGAAAACTTAAAAGCACCACTACCCTTTAAAGCAACCATTCTTTTCTTCTAATCAGTATATCAGAATGATATGAGCCGTCTTGTCCTCAGTAACTTTTTCTCCAGAGCTACTGTGATCACCGAAAAGATGTTAGCCGCCCATTTTGCAGGGCTGAAATGAAGTTATTTTTGCAATTCATCTGATCACTTTTTACAATCTAGAGTTACTACCACTGGCCACCCTAAAAACGGATGCAGCAAACCTTGTAAAAACCTACATTTAATCAATTCTGAAAACGTTTGGCCGTGACTGTACACTGCTTCCTGTTGCTGGGCAAGCAGTATCTTCAGTCTAACTCCGTTTCTGTTACTTGTAACACTGACAATGTTGAAATATTTAAACAGAATAAGGGCGTCTGCTAAATGACATAAATGATCTATCAAATGATTTCCCATAGACAGGTGACCGTTATGAACTGGCTAACTTTGAGAAGTATGAGCCTTTTATGATTCGTGACCGCCACCTGGTGGCAAAATCTAGTGCTACACCCCAGCACGCACAATGTTGTTCTGTTCTAATGCTGGTAAGGAACTCATCTACTACTGTACTCATACTATGTGATGTCAGTCTAGTGGACCCTGAGATGACTCCCGGTACCTTAATTGCTGGATATGGGCCAGAAGAGCAGTTTTATCTGAATGGCGTCGGCTTGCATAATGGTTAACGCCAGACACAGGGATCCATCTCATTATTTCTGAACAGAAACTGTGGGAACAGAAGGTCAAGGGTTCAAATCCCACATCTACCACAGTTGGATCCCTGAACAAGGACCTTAACCCACAATTGATTGGATTGTAAGACTGTAATAATTAATTGTAAGTCGCTCTGGATAAGGGCGTCTGCTAAATGACATAAATGTAAATAATATTGGCTGACTTGACTCTGACATGGAGAAAGAGAGAGAGAGTGGATTGCTTGTATATGTAGCAGACAATGTGTGAATTTAGGAATATTAATTGATTCATGTGTGTGGTGACAGCTATTGTTTGTTATTTCTCCTCATTTTACTTAGCTACATGAATAATTAGACATTTAGCAGACTTGATACAATGCTCAAGAACCCCACAGTGACATGATTTAAACCCTAGACCTTCTGGCCCATAGTCCAGTACCTTAACCTGTTTTAAAGTCCAAACCCTTGACTGGGACGTGACAGTGAACATGTTGAAAAATCTCAGTGGTTTAAAATCGCACCAAATGTCCTGATTTATGAATTTACAACAGAGAAGTGGAGGGGAGTTTGGAAGTCAGCATTTTCTTCAAAAACAGGAACACAAACTGCTCACAAAAAGTTTCAGGACAAAAAGTTTCAGAAGCTGATTAATAGAGAAAACGTCAAATACTGTAATAATTTGGAATTGTAGTGTTCTTTTTGGACAATGTAATACCACAATTATAGTAATAATAATGTATAAGATTAACCTGGCTTTTCCTGGTCAGGGTCATAGGGGCTCTTTAACCTAGAAGACCACAGTTTGTGTAATTGTCCCCGGAACAGAATGAAAACTCATCACAAGGACTGGACTGTTCTCAGCCAGAAGGCATTGTTGTTTTGGATGTGTTGCTCTTTTATTTACAGTGTGTATCCCGTGTACTACCGAGTTTTGTATTTGTTTTTTATAGTTTGATGTATTTTCAAAACTTGACTAATATTATTGATACTATTAAAATTAATATTCTACTACTATGATCATATTGGTTGGCTTTAAAAATACAACAGTACAGTCACAATAAGCTGCAGAATGTTTTATTGGAACAACTTAACAAAGTTAAGAAACAAAGTTCAATCATCTGTAAGTTTTCAGTTAAAAGCGTATATATGCTAAATACAGTACCTAAAGCTTATCAAACAATTTGCTTTCTGAATATTCATAGTCACCTTAGATTGATTTGAAAGAAGTTGCTCAAATAGACTCTTTAGTGTCTAAAGAACATTTAGATTTAGATATATTCTGGACGTACAACAAAGGTAAATTTATACTGATTAGGGCAGGGGTTGGTCAGGCCCATACTGCTATTGGTTGGAATAACAGCAATGTTGCTTTTGAAATCTTGGACATGAAAAACAAGGTTATTAGTGTAGCATGTCAGAATCAGTCGGTTGCTGTATCGAACAGTGCTCTGGTAAGATTGGACGTTACTGCTAGAGAGCTTGGCAACAGGGAAGGAAGCACAGTGGATACCTTCGTTAGAGCATTGCTGGCTGTTCTGAAGAACCTGTGCTCGCCAGCTGATTGACTGCTGCTGGTAAATCCCACTGTTATGTAAAGGAGTTGTGAATGAAAATTGGTTTTGGTACTGGTTTTGGTACTGGTTTTGGTACTGGTTGTATCTGTAATTGTAATTGTTATAGTTGTTATTGACTCTGTTGGAAGTGGAATTGATCACAATACTCCATGGCTTAGCAGTGTAAATCCTGGGAATGTAGTCTTCTATGTTATCAAGATGACCTCTGATCTTGGAGAAAGCCAGAGTGTTGAACTGGAAGCCTTTCAACAATGCGTTGCGGTAAAAAGCTTCATTGCTTTT
>JAUZSV010423730.1:0-10618 GCA_034780495.1 Parotocinclus cesarpintoi
GGGGACTCAGCTTCCTGGAGGCGTGCAACAGGTGTGTGGACAGAGAGGAAGACGAGGCGGGAAAGGCATATACGAGTTTAAGAATAATCAAAGTTGTGTAGAGATTCTTGAATTCAGGCGCAGGGTATCTAAATTCTTGACTCTACAGAGTGGGTGGAGACGATAGCTGTTGGATCTGTTGAGGATGCTGACTTGCTCCCTCCAGCTTAGTCTTAGTCTGTCGTTCAAAGCGACACCGAAAGGCTTGGCGGACTGGAAAAACCCAGAGGGAAAAGGACCTAATGAGACAGTTGCGGGTGGGACAGGAGTCGGAAGCGAGGCTGATTTGCATGACTGCCATCTTGGTTTATTTGACGGTTACTTTTTCTTAGCGGTGCATCGCCGAGTGCCCAAGCTAGTATACATATATATATTACTTATGTTATGATTTATGGTTTCAACCAAAGCATTCAAGGTCAGAAAACTTATGGGAGTCTGTAGGGTGGGGGTTTCATCATTTAAGGAAGTGTAATGCATCTAGCGTCCATTATATTCTAGTCTTTGTCTGAGGCTGCATTTTGACTGCTCTGGCTGTGCTTTACGTAGGTGAATCCAGAGCATGAAGCAGAAATTTACAATACTGTCACAATTTTTAGATACTATCAATATCCAGGAATACTGCCATACCACCAACCCTAATACAAAACTCTTTAGTGCTATACTAAACGGAGCAGTATAGTGCATTATAGTACCAAACAGAACAAACTAGTGAAATGCAATACTGGAGTAAATGCACCTGTGTGCACCTGTGCATAGTGGACTAATGTCTGAACCCTGTCTCAAAGCATCAGTATAGTACTAAACAGGACAATACAGAACAAAATAGTGCAGTGAAGTGCAATACTGAACAGACCAGTATAGTGGAGTAGAGTACGGTACAGAACAGAACAATACACTAGCTGTTAATAATGATTTAGTTGATGTAACCGCTTGTGTTTCTTTAATTGTGATGGCTTCAGGATTATACCTCAAAATTAAAGGAACAAAGAGTGGTGGAGAAAACTATTAATAGTCATGTTTTATGGTTTCTTTAAGATGTTACAGTGGCATATAGGCTTCAACAATGCTGAATGTACATTTAATACATGCGCAATTTCGCTTCTCAGGATGCTAAAATTGAACCAGAAGAATTCACTAGTCGGCTACAGACTGAGCTAAAATCATCACCGCAGCCTTACCTGGTACCTTTTCTTAAGGTGAGTCATGCATACATAGAACACTGTTTTATACCGGTTGTCTTGGATATTAAATACATGCATACACAAGGTTTCTTTGCTGCTGGTAAGGTAAAGTCACACACTATATTTTGTCAGATCTAAATTCTTTCCCACATGATGTCCTCTGGCAGTGGTCCAGTTGTGTGGTGACAGCTTTTCCCCTGGCTGAACTAGCTAATAGCCAGCAGGAGTGTCCAGCCAATCATGGCATGTGTCACATCGTGCCACCAATGCTTAAGACATGTGCTGTCACACAGAGTACCTCAGAACACACTCAACCCAGTCGTCTACTCAAAACGCTTTTAGCTAATCAAGATTAAGAGACAGTCATCAGCTCTACATACACTTTCTTTCTATACACACGTGATCCAATTCAGGGTTGTGGAGAGCCGGGTTCTATCTGGCTGCATACGGTACCAGGAGAGGAGCAACACTGGAAAGAGTGCAGTCCATTACATGTGCACACAGAAACCAACACATTCACTGACACACTTTACTGCAACTTTAGAGTACTAGTGCATTACTCTAACTGTACACAATATAGCAATATTTACAATTATACATATTAAATGCAGATTTGTGAAATAGTTAATCTTGCAAAACACGTTTCAGTATCTTCATGTCATTGTGGCATCATATTTTAAGCATTATTCTCAGTCAAGGTTTTGGAAATGATGAAAACTAATGTTAGTTATATGACAGTAAGGTAAAATGAGTAGTAATATTTTACTAAGGAAGTGGAATGAAGATCAGTGGAAAGAAGAATTATTGAGTGACGAATCAAAGTTTGAAAATATTGGCCCAGTCGCTGACATGGTTCTATTTTATTATTATACCATTGCTATAACATCGCTAACCATGAGCTTATACTTTTACTCAGCAGTGTATGTACAGTCGATTCCGGTTAATGGGATCACTTCGGGACGCGATGGTTTTGGTCCTAATAACCGGCTGGTCCGATTAAACGAACATGCCTTATGTTACGAGACAGGACGTGCTATGTAACATGTTAAATGTTTATTAAACCTTTATTGTGCGTTTTACACGTATAGTGAACGTACAAACAAGAAGTACTGTTGCTTACGAACTTTGTTCATTGAAAAATAAATTTGCAAACATGTTTTTTGAAAGGATCTACAACGCAATGTATAGGTACTCAGCATGCAAAGCATAATACTGTAAAAAAGTTCTTACTAAATTCCAGTCAACATTTGAAGAACTTTTGCTGTGGCTAAGTGCGACTTGTGGCTTGTTTTTTTTGTAGTAAATGGAAATGTTAGGCAAAGACCTGTAGGTGGCAGTAGAAGGCTGGGGAAAAACTCTGGAGTTTTCGGGTAGTGATGTCAGAGACGAAGAGTTTCTTCAGGGATATTACATACTGTACACGTTCTTTGGTCCGATTAATTTCTGTGTGGAGTCTGCATGTCCTCCCTGTGTCTGTGTGGGTTTACTCTGGGTACTCCAATTTCCTCCCACAGTCCAAAGACATGCGTATTAGTTTAATTGATTAATATGAGTAGTCTTGAGATAACTTTGTGTATGGGTATAACCTTGTGTGTGCCAATGAAATGGGCACTGATGCTGATAGCGACTTTAAATCAAATCAAATATACAACGAAACATTCAAATCTACCTGTTTCAGATTTGGACTGAAGTCATAGACGCGTATAGTACGAGCTGGCATTATATAACCAAGAATAGCATAACTCACGAACATGAGTCCTAATCACAAACATCTATATGAGAAATATAATTAAGGACTGACGACTTCACTGTACACTGCTGCACCATACATAGGTGTGTGCAAGGAAAGGTATGCAGGGCAATGTTCATAGCATCTTTGCTATGCAAATAAGACCTGAGTTGTGACAGTCTTATATTTTATCAAATAAACAGTTTATGGAGATATGTTTTAGTTACATCTGATTGACTTTTCACATAACTGTCTGGTTAAGGAATGTAATGATGTGTGCCGTGTAGGGTTGCAGTGATACTGGCCAAGATTAGACTTGTGTCATGATGCTGAGTTCACAGCTTGAAATGTAAACAATACCTAACAACAAAAAGACTCTGTAATTGCCTGCAATTACACTCAATGATAAAAAAGAAGAAGTTGTTGGAATGGAACTTTTTTGTGGAGGTAATTACAATATATGTATGGGATTATAGTATTAGAGGGAAAGGATATGTTTATCGGGGAAAACTGTACAATTGAAAGGATGCCCTAATGCACTGTTGAGATTTCTCAACACAACTGGAGATAAATGAGGTGACTGGGCAGGTTTTACATTTTGTAATCCTTGGGAAATTATCATACATCATGATAATCTTATAAGCATATCTTTTGTTGTGCAATTGCACAAAACCTGTCAAACCGAGTATTTAAGGTGTGCATTGCTGATTGTATACATACTGTAGGTGTGTACCATGTACATTTTTGGCAGTGCTTATCTGACTAAAGCTTGCTGATAACCACTTGTAAACTACAGAACTGTACAAAGAATGTTAGGAATTATTTTGGAAAGCCAGGGTATAGTGTCTATAGAATCTCAAGTCATGTGGGCATATTGAAATGCACAGAAAACTTATCTTTGCTTAGCAATACCAGTGTTATCTACAGTACTGACATGTGAATTTTGTTTTTCTGTACATAGCATTGAGCTATTTTTTTATCATGAACTAGACCTTCATGTCTTGATTTAAAGTTAGACAAG
This sequence comes from Parotocinclus cesarpintoi, assembly GCA_034780495.1. Taxonomy (NCBI): domain Eukaryota; kingdom Metazoa; phylum Chordata; class Actinopteri; order Siluriformes; family Loricariidae; genus Parotocinclus; species Parotocinclus cesarpintoi. The sequence goes on from JAUZSV010423730.1 coordinate 3,971, forward strand.
GTTCTACTGGTTTTGATGTTGTTAAAGTATAACTATTAAAAAATGCAACAGTGTCTTCAGTTCCTACAGCCGTGTTGTGTGTCCGTGTTATTGTGTGTATTATGGTGTTGAATAACAGAAGCCAAATGCTGCCAACAACCACAATCTGTATTACATATGATCAATAATAGCTAAGTAGGTGCACCTTCCCCACACCAAATAGTCCTATAATAAACTGCTCACAAAAATAAGGTGATATTTCAAAATGAATATAAAGATTATCCCACAAAGAACTGCTGGATAATCTGATCCTGTCCGTGCTCCATCACTGTCAGTGTGTTTTTGCACTCTTAAGTGACCGTACACCCTACTGAACAGTTAATGTGGGGGCACTCTGGTCCAGTTTGACATGCTTCTGTTTACCCGCATGAATAAATCACTCTCATTGTGTAACAACTTTCTTTGACTTTTCATTTGCTTTTCTCATTATCTTGATTAATGAAATAAAATCAAATGCTTCTTTTTTATCGTTACATATTAATTTTGAAATATCTCCTAAATTTTGTGAGTGGTCTATATCACAGAGATGGGGAGGAGAGGAAATCACAGCATGTAGAAACTTTGGTCATAGTGCAGATACTTATTTACAAGTTCCAAATACCAAAAAAATTATTGACACAGACAAACGTATACCCAAAATAAAGAGAACATCAAGTCACGAATTTGCATTATGGAGACGGGAACGCCACCAGGAGGAATCAATGGTTTCACCATATTGTCATTGTTTGCAAATAAGACATGTCGTTTTCATAAATTTTATATTTATGATCAGTGAACAGATGGAGAGCTTTTCTTATGATTGCAATGACCTGCTGTAAAGGCGAGTTGTTTATTTAACAGGACTACAAGTGTTACCTTGTGCAGTTGTTTGAATTTCCTTTCAAATACAAGACACTCATAAATGTAAAGTTCCTTTGGATGTAAACAGTATTGGTGTATTGGAAACTGTAAACAGTACAAAATAAGGCAACACTTCAGGCATAGCCTATAATAGGTCAAAGTGCATGGGTAACCTCCCTGTGATTTGCAATCTGAATTTGTTCATTAATTGTGATGGAAACATTTAGAAATTGATTTACTGTAACAGCTCTTATAATGAACTTACTCTACAAAAAGTTGCCATTGTGCTGCTTTGCATAATTAATGCAACCGAGCCAATGTTGTAACTCTTTAAACATAGACAGTCTTGTCTGCAGACAAAGCCCAACTGGGACTGGGACCTGAATGCTCCTTTGGTGGCGTGGTGTATTTGATTGCTGTGCCATCCAAGCATCAGTGGAATTTATGTCATCTTTTTCCTTATACCTGAACCCGGAACTGCCACAATAACATCCTGGCAATGCAGGAGTACTTAAAACTTAGATAACATCATAATGCCTGGACAAACATGGCTGAGCTATGCAACAGATGGTTTGCTGTATGTCTACAACATGATGTCCAATAAATGCCCAGTAAAAAAGATCAATTTCAGTATGTTAACAAGAATTTATAGTAAGTAAACTGATGAACATTTTACCTTCCTGTTTATGGTAACACCAGAACTATAATGTAATCCTTAAACACACCAGCACACCAACTCACACAATGATCACATACTATAACCTCAGCTTTTAGCAGGATGTGAAAGTCTTCTGCAATCAAATTAAAGTGGAATCGAAATGTTATTTTCTTAATATCTACCTGATTCTTGAAATTTTGGAAATGGTTCATTTCCAAAATGATTTCCAAATCAGACACTCCAAATTTTTAAGTCTAGGCTAAAATCATTTTTATTTACTTAGGCTTTTAGTTAGATTTAGACTATAAAGTAGGGCTTAGGTCGGCTCTTGCCTCTTGGCTGTGTTAACTCCTGGTTCTCTCCCTTTTAGCTATGCTGCTATAGTTAGTGCTGCTGGAGCTTCATGCTGCACATGGCATCAGCGATTGTTAATAGACTCAGTGCTCCTAACCCATAAGTAACTACATTTTCTCTTTTCTCTTCGAAGTGATGTTCCGGTACCAGTTTTAGTATCACACACGATGTTCCGCCACCTCAGCATCACTCTACTGGTCTTCATCAACATAACCCAGTCCTACCAGGAACTCCCTCCATCGTTTAGTCACTAAGTCACGATGTGCCTCCAAGGACCTCCCACTGAGGACTCATTTTAAAATCTATTTTGTTACTTATTTTGTTACTAACATAAATATTATTTTTCATTTAAATTATATTATTTACTTAATTGTACTACAGTCGATTCCGGTTAATTGGACCACATCGGGACGTGATCGTTTTGGTCCTAATAACCGGCTGGTCTGATTAAACAAACATTCCCTATGTTACAAGACGGGACGTGCTATGTAAAATATTAAATGTGTATTAAACCTTTATTGTGCGATTTACACGTATAGTAAACATACAAACAAGAACTACTGTTGCTTATGAACTTTGTTTATTGAAACGCGCAATTGTTGTCTTTGCCAATAAATTAATTTCCACCAACCGACACTGACTAGTGTTTGATGGTTGTTGCTTGATCTTATCCAGGAAACCAAATTTTTCAGGTTGCGTCAAGTCCTGCTGTGGAATTTTGGCAGGAGAGACAAGCCACGCCCAGTTCACTGACTAAAGCCTTCTGACGGAATTCAATGACTTGATTTCAATTCGCCGAAAAGCGGAGATGCACATGCATCCAATAACCACGCTGCTGTCTACTTGCTGCTGCATTGTGGGAAAGAAAGTGGTGGGCGTGTTCACCTGCCGCTGGTTTTACTCTTGTCAACACAACTTTTTTGGATTTCATTACCTTTGATAAAAGCGTAAATTCTCCCAGAGAGCACAAAAATCCTCCCATATCTCGCTGATCGCTCGGTGGCAACTTGTGGCTTCTTTTTTTACATTTTTATTCTCTCATGTTCTTTGGTCTGATTAAGCAGAATTTTGGTCAAAATAAGTGAATAACATTACACCTATTTAATAGGATTTGTTTCTGTACATTAGGATTTGGGCTGAATAAGCGGCTGGTCCCATTAACCGGTGTCCTATTAACCAGAATCAACTGTACAAGCTGGAAAAATAAATGTAGCTCATTTCATCATTTCACCTGCTCATGTTACGTTTTACTTCCAGCTGTGTGTGAGCTGTGATGACCACACTGAGGCAACTGGGTTCTGTGTGGAGTGTGTGGAGTTCCTGTGTGTCACTTGTATTGAGGCTCATCAGCGTGTGAAATTTACCAGGGATCACACTATCAGGCAGATGGAGGAGATGTCTTCAGGTAAGCTGTTTCTAAACTAAACTTTCTAGACTCTTAAAGTCTTTACCCAACAGTTGAGGATTAATAATTATATTATTGGAAATTGGAATAGAAGTAATTGGAATGTAATCAATATTATTGAATAGCAACATCGTTTAAATAGGCACATATCTATTCTTTATTTTTTTCTATAGCCTCACACTTTTTCATCAAACAAATTAAATGGAATTAGTTAGTTGTAATGCTATGCTGTGAGTGTCGGTCACGTGGTCATACAGACAATTTTTAAAAGAGAGATTTTATTCTTGTTTTTGTTTAACGTCACACTAAAAGAACTGTTTGTTACAGAAGGAATGGGCGCTTCCACACAGAAACCCGTTTTCTGCGACGTCCACAAGCAAGAACCTTTAAAGCTGTTTTGTGAAACCTGTGACCGTCTCACTTGCAGGGACTGCCAGCTACTCAAACACAAGGACCATAAGTAACTCAGCGTAACTTGCGTCAGCTTTTATTTCCTGATTGCACTGATTACATTCTGACTTTGTCAGCTTGCCTTGTCTTATAGTTACCAGTTTTTGGAGGACGCATATAGGAACCACAGGGAACACCTGGAGAAGATGACAAGCCAGCTCCAAGATAAAAGGAAGGCCATTGGGGAGGTGTCCAATTCCATAAACAATGGGTTAAGTACATTCCGAGAGCTTCTAAATGACCTTTCCTGTTTGATCTTCAGTATCGTTTAGTATTTCTGTTCTGTGTATGCAGCCTTCAGCAGGTAGATGAAAACCGCAAGACTGTCACCAATGAGATTAAAAAGGCCATCTGTAATCTGATAATGGAAATAAACAGAAAAGGGAAGATCTTAATCAACCAACTTGAGGTAAACTTTAATTATTAAATGTATCCTGCACCCCATAATCTATATAGAGTCAACCAACAAAGAGGCTTGGACAGAAAAACTTTTGTTTTTACTGGTTTTCTCACTGATTTCAAAACTCTGGGGAAGTACACTTTAAGACCTGAAAAAGAAAAATCTGGTATAATTTGAATAGTTCATGCAGTCTCGTATTGGTATGATGGAACCAAATGCATTTTCCAGCTGGTTCACCACTAATGTGTGTAATGTAGAAGTGTTTCCTAACAAATCATTCAGCCATTAACTTTAATGTTTTGATTGCTTGCTTCCAGAGACTTATTGACTTAAATTTTTTGTTCGTTTGTTTGGCTTCTATTACGTTGCTATTGGCACCAGTGGTCATCTCAACGACACTCACAAGGTTATACTTATACAAAAGGTTATATCAGAACTAGTTATATATAAACACAAGTCAATTTTAATAGCAGTCAATAGGTTAAATCAATAAATTAACCTCACATGCATGTCTTTGGACTGTGGGAGGAAACCAGAGTAAACCCACGCAGACATGGGAAGGACCCATGTTACTCCTCCTGGTATTAAACCCAGGACCATCTTGCTATGAGGTGGCGGTGCTACCCACCAACCGCTCATTTAAATTTTTTAATACTACATGTACTTCTCTTGTATTTTCTGGTTGTATTCTAATAGAGACAGAGAAATAATATAAAACAAATAACTAAAAATTTATATAGTAATTAAATAATACTACTGATCTAATGGTGACCCAAAACTTTTACAAGTACTGTGCATCTTAAATTTGAATGTTATTTGTTGGATTGGACCTAATAACCCCTTTAAAGTTTTATTAGTAAAGAAGGCATTTTTTGTGTGAAAAAAAATAAATAATATTACTGCTTTTACAAAATACTTGGCATACATATCACAATTAATATATAAAACAAAATAGAAGAATATCCCCCATTAGTGAAAGGACTAAAGCATGTGCATACAAAAGTATTGTTACAATGCAGACAGCGCATAATAAAATGCACTCATAAAGGTAAAAGCTTCAAATTAGTAAAAAGGGATACAGAGACAGTGGACAAGGGATGGAAAGTACAGACAGATCTGTTATGGTCTCTATTTAATGAAAGCTTCCTTCCAGACTTCAGTAGTTCTTGGATGAGCTCTGTGTATACAAGCAACTGAGAGTTCTTAAGAAATAATGTCCAGTGAGTTAGGAAGGCATTTCAAAACGAAAACACGAGTTTGTGGTAAGCCAAATGGCAGGGGGAAAAAAGAAAGAAAACAACACACGTCATAGAGCATGGTGAGGACAGAAGCAAATGTCTAACACAAACAACAAAGCTACTGGACTGGGCCAAGCAAATATGCACAGCTATCATGAAACTTTAAGCTAGAAAGCCAAGCAAGATCTAACATAAGATCTAACACAATAGTCCCAAGTTCATCAGACTAAAGCAGTGAGAGAAAGTGAACAGTTAGCAAATGTGTATTAAAGAACGGGCAGTACGGAATCACGTTTAGGCAAGGTGCAAAGGCATGACTAGTGCAGAGCAAAAAGCAATGTTAAGGAAAAAACAGGAGCAATAGTTGGCTGAAATGCAGCTGAGTAATAAGTGGAATTCTGTGGCAGGGACGGATTATGTCCTCTACTCTGCAACACCAGATGCTGGTGAAATCTGGATAATATTACAGTAACCCAGTGTTTAGTGTTATAGTAGAACTATAATATCAATGTTAATGTTTCAGGTAATATGGTTTCATAAATTGTTTTGTTTAATTTTAAATCATTATTCATTCCTACTGTATGAATTGGAATAGTATGACAGTGTTTTAGGGCTCATGGAATAAAAAAGGTTGGACTTGGAAAAGTCATAATATTTCAAGAGTAAAGACAAAAGGCTAACGGCGTCACTGCAGTACAACAATTCATACGGTAAATTAACTAACTATAATACAAATAAGGACTAAACGTTTAAGCATTATGACTGTATTCTTGAAATCCAACCACGTTTTTTTTCCATTTTTACTGCTGTAAAATTATGTAGGAAATTGAGACCGTTTTTGCATTGTGGTAAAGTTATTGGTGGTAAATGTTAATTAACATTTGTTAGTTTCTAGGGGTCTAAATCTAAATCTCGATTTAGAAATTACGATTCAAAGGGCAACTATTATCGATGCATCTCAATTAGTTTTTTTTTTTTCTATACAGAGGTTTAGTGTTTTTAAAAAATTTTTTTTTTTTTTTTTTTTTACCATGTTACTACTTAAACAAATCTATGGTAGCAAAATATGTCCTAAAGTTTTGAGAACCAAAAAACCGAATCCGTAACCAAAAAATTACATTTTGTATTAAAAACCGCTTTGTAAACAGAATATTTCTTTTTGTATTCGTCTGTTTTGCGTTTAATAATCTTGAAGTATCCGTTTTCGCTTTCTTTGCGCCTTTTCTCCGTTGCGCTTCTCTGTCTTGCTTTCACTTCCAAAAGT
>JAUZSV010423741.1:0-10617 GCA_034780495.1 Parotocinclus cesarpintoi
AAAGGTCAATGGCCCTGCTTTAGGTCCCAACAGTGGCAGCATGGAATGATTTGAACCCTGAACCTTCTGGTCCATAGTCCAGTATATCATCCCCTACAATATCACAGTCCATATAATAATCTTAGTTACATCCAATTTTGTGTAGATAGTGAAATGTATGAGTTTGTTCCAGAGATAAGTACTAAGGGGCTAAATACTTTCAGCTGAACAAAACGAAGAGAAGCACAAGCTGTTACTAAGCACTGGATGTTGCCAAACACACAGAATTTAGTGGGGCACTGCTATACCCCTGCTTATCAATCAGTAATAGGTGCATAAAACTGTGCATTAACATTAAGGCTATTAAATGCTAAATAGATAAAGTTTTGTTTTATAAGATTTACTGCTTAAGTTAATTAGAAATAAAGACCAATTAATGCCATGGATGAGAAATTATTATACCAAATAACTATAAAAAAAAATTGTTTTATGACAACATTCTGATGCCTTTGTTAGTTTAATAAATTATTTTGCTTTAGTCCACTAATATGTACTTTTTGTTGGTTATACGTTTATATGTACATAAAACATAGATAAGTTAGCTGTTATTACTCTTCCTAACATCATTAGCTCCTCAAGCTTTGGAAAGATGCTGGGGCATTATGGGAAATGTAGTGCCTGTTGTAAATTTCATTACCAAGTCATGTAGCTCTGGTCAGCAGTACAGATTTAATTCACTTTTTACTGCTGTGATTCTATTGGGCCATGGGAACATATTAGTGGGTCTGATGATGTCCCTGTCTGAAGGCATCAGCTCTGGGCTTTAAGAGTGGATCACGAATGACTATAAATAAAAAAAGGATGCCTGCAAGCAGTGCCATAACTTGAGAGAATGAAATGGCCTACACTATCTTGGCTTGGTTTTTAGCTTGTTTTCCCAAACATCTTATGTTTTAGAGTAAAATCAGGGCATCTCTTGCATTAAACACAGTGAGGTTGAGCCGCTGCCAGTCGGACTGCAGTATTATGATGGTTTAACCACAACATTTGCTGGGTTCCATTAATCTAGCTATCATTATATATAAGTATGTAATATTGGAAGCTGTCCCGGGTGGTTATTAGACTACATGGTAATTATCTAAAAGTCTGAAAAAATAATACTGTTTTATGAGACTGAGGATCTTTCTAACCAAATCTGGATCACATTATGATTGTTTATTGCGATAATTCTTCAGATGATAATCGTTTGTCTAAATTTCCTAGCATACTGTCTACAATAATAAGTCTAGATAATTGGAAAGCTGCTTTGACAATGTGCAATTGTTAAAAAGTTCTTTAGAAGAAAAAAAAAACCTTTGACTTTCATTAGGGCCACAAAACAGTATGGCACTTATCAACAGTGTCCATTCAGGGAATAAAACAGAATAAAAGTTTTTATAAAACAGTTGTGAGGGTAACATCTCATTACTGGAAAAAACTTATACTTTGATATTTATCCAAGACTATAAACATAGTACTAAATGCAGTAAGAGCTTCATATGAGTATAATTTTCTGCAATTCTGGGTCTTTTGGGACCAGGTTTCTACTTATATTAACTATGTTAGGTTCTTGATTGTCTGTATTCTTGTTTTCCATTAATAACAAGAGTTAAACAGCAACGTTTATGTATGATATATAGCATGGTATAGTAGTTACACTTTGTATATAGTTCAGCTCAGCTCCAGAGTACCAGGTTTCCTTCTTGGCACTGGATGTTGTCGATGTAGATGTAGTTCTCACTTCTTGGTACAGGTATGCCCCGTAGAAAGACTGCATTGCGGTCTGTGAAACAGGGTGTTGACCGAAGTGAATTTTGAATAGACTGTACCATAATCATCCACACAAACACGAGTAAATAGCGTCTAGTGTCTGTGGGGTGTTAGACAGGATTTATAGATTGAGAAAAGCTGGTACAGTGCAGTGAATGTTAATGATTGGGAGAATGAGTATTGCAGTTGGGTGTGAAAAGGCTATAGCGTGAAGGAAGTAGCTTAATTTGCGGCAAATAAAAGTGTACGGTCTTCTACTTTTTTACTTCCCATTCTACTTGAAATAGTCATTCGAATTGTGGCCAAAAGATCAAACTGATGAACAGGAACCGAGAGAACACTCTGCTCCATATGTTCACGGTATGCAATTTCTTGCAGAGTGGCACACAAGAGGCCTTTGCTCACAAAGTTGCCTGGCTACAGAGGGTGAAAAAAATAGATTAAATTGGATAGATGATAGATGTATTATAATAGATGAATTAATAGATAAATTAGTTTTTTGCCCATCTTTGAAAGATGCACAGAGTGGTGTTCATCGAAAATCTTAAGACACTTAGCGAGGACTGCATGCACGATGCGCTTCAAGCTGGAGGAGGTTCTGTGTTGTTCTGGGTGTGTTTTAATTATATGGAAATGGGTCATTTGATTGAGGTGTACATTTGAACCACAATGCCTACATTGAGCTGCTGGACACCCAGGTTGAGCCTGATGTTCAGGTTTTTACCAGGGAACTTAGCATTCCTATCCCCGTATTCCAAGATCATTCTGATGGCCTGCAAACGTGACTGATTGGTCACGCATCCGGAGTGGCCCACAAAACCCTAAGATGTGAATCCACCTGATAATCCGTGGAACTACCTGGAACAACGCGCAATATTAAAAACTGAGCACTGATGTTGTGTACATTCAGGAATTCGTCCAGTCTGGAACAAATCGGATTGCAGCTGTATTTAAATAAAAGGAAAAAAGAAAAATATTTTTATGATGTCTAATTGTCTAGTGCATTTGCTTGTGTTTGTATCCCAGTTCAGACAAGTTTTCGGCGTTTTCTCAGAAAGTCACGGCAAATCATTTGCTCTATGGTGTTAGGTTTATCACCGCCGCCGATCAAATGTGTTCCAGCTTTAGTTCTACCTTTTAACACGCTCTTTCTGTTTGCACTTCACTTGTGCTGCGAGGACTCAGCTTGCCTTAAGAGGCCTGAGGGGGTGTGATGTGCTGGGGCCTGTCCAATTCCCCCTCCCTCTCGATAATGCACCCCCGACCAAACCTAATTAGAGTGGGCCTGCCTTGGGTGGCGGCTGCATGTCGGAACCTGTGACCCCACAGAGGCTCCTGGAGGCCGGCCTGAGTTTTTGTTCTCACCTGAGGGCAAATCGAGATTCGTCAAGGGTGTTAAGGAGACGGCGCTTATAAATGCTGCTCTCTTCATTTCTCCCAGCCCTTTCCAGTGACCCTGCGCAGATAAGAAACAAATAGGATGGGCGTGGGTGTTTTCAAAACAGCGCTGACAGGTCCGCCTGGGTTTTACATGGCGCTGAAAGACGAGCTGATGCCTGGTCTCAGGTGCTGTTACTCAGACTGAGCTGAAAGGTTCAAATGTAAGCAGGCGAGCAGTCAGACTGTACTGCAAAAATACCTTTCGTCAACTCAGGCAGCGATAATAGCCGCAAGCCTGGCACAGTAGAAGTGTGTGTGTGTGTGTGTGTGTGTGTGTTTAAACGCACTGGGTGGAGTTTGGGTCTGCATTCTGGTGGATTTTGGGAAGACTTTGGAAGATTTATGATTAAAGCAGCTCAAATGTAGTGTTTGTTTTTACTTTGTTTTGCATTAGTTACACAATATGAAAAACAGACGTTCGGATCTTTTCTCATACAAACAGAACAAACGTCTATTTGAAGGGCAATCTGAATGGTTTTCTGCAAAGCAGGTAGCGGAATTATCACACAGCATCTATCACTCTCAATATTAACATTTCCTTAAAGTAATAAACATGTTTTTTGAGCATTTTAAGCCGTTTAAACAAACACATTCCTTATTAAACGGTAAGAGTGTAATGATGCACTCTGCTCACAATTCAGTTTGGTTCAAGGTTGAAGAGTTTACAGTTCCATTTTCTCACACAGAGCTGTGCACATTTTTTACATTTTTGACCAAAAAAAAAACCTTTAGTTCCCACTTATGAAAAGACATGACTAGAAGCGAGAGTTTTATAATTGTAAACAAATTGTTTCATTTTCATCCCAGAATCGGGGTCATTTCTTGTGGAGTCTGCATGTCGTCTGCGTGGGTTTACTCTGAGTACTCCGGTTTCCTTCCACAGTCCGAAACAAGTGAGTTAGGTTATTTGGCATCTCTAAAGTGGCTGTGACTGTGTGTGTGCCAGGTGGGCACGAGCTGACATGTGACCCCGTGTGGATTAAGCAGAAGGTAATTTATGGATGGATGTTTTATTGTAACTTCACCACATTGTAAATAAAAAAAATAAGATATTACTTTTTTCATTTTGGAATAATAACAATTAAGCATTGACAGTAAAGTGTATCAAAACTGTAATAATAAACTGAGAGCGGGATATGTACGTTGTGAGCATGATGCATGATTGCCTCTAGGGTTCAAAAAATGCAATTTTACTAGATGGCGTAATAAACAAGAATGCATAATGCAAGTCGATGAAGCGCAGTTCCATTTTTGGATCGCAATGCATTGTGTTATGATATATCATAAGCCTTTTATTTAATACGTCTGCTCAGGTGGTGCAAGAGTTAATCCGCTAGCCCACCACTGCTGGGACTCGGGTCTCAGGGTCTTCTGATCAAATGCAGTCATGATTTTAAATTAAATTAATAGATTCCTATCTATTAAATTAAGATAGGAATCCAGTAATACACGTGAATACACTTTCAGCACAAACCGTACTCTGAGAGTACTCTGTACCATACTCTCCTGCACATGCTGGACATCCCGCCAGCAGCCAGCTGAGTACCAATAGACTAAACGTTTAGCATTTGTTTTTTATTTCAATACAGCATTCAGTAAATTACATGAGAAATTCAAGACTTTATTAGATAAGCTCTGTTTTCATGATTTTGTTTTTTAAGCATTTTTAAGGTAGGCATAATATCATGATATCATATCATAATATATACTACTCTATATACTACAAATATAAAAATTTGTGTGTATTAAACTCCTCGATTTACGATGCATTCAGATTAGACTGGATTTGTTAAAACATATACACATTGTAAAACAGGGAATACATGTAATAATAATAATAATAATAATAATAATATTTCTAGCACATCCAGTACAGTTTTTATCAGTACATCTTTGGAAAATAAAAAATAATAATCTTGTAAAATAAGTCTCTTATAAATGCTTTATTCATTTATTCACTTCTCATTCTTCATTTTCTGCTTGAACAGCTTCACCGGCTACTAACTAGTCCAACTTTAAATTGGCCTCGTAAACACACCAACTCCATTAATTAACCTTTCAAATGCTATAACATAAAATTCTTCTCCTGAACCATTAGGGTTTATTGGAAAATTAAACCCAAAATGAGTCCCAGAAGTAGACTTGTTGTCTAAATCAGTATGGTGTAGATCAGGGAAAAAGTTAAAAGCAAGATTCTGTACTCATTGAACCATTTTCGTGTGGAATGGAACGTATATTGTAGATCCTTGTCCTGTTCAACCACGACCCAGTTTCCAGATTTCTGTTTAATCTCCTGGTATTCTGGGGCCAGTGGAAGAAAAGCACCTCTACAACATCACAGATCCTCAACCATACTTAAGAGTGGTGATTACGTTTTTCTATAACTGTTCCCCTTTTACACCAATCTACTTAGAAGCTCTCTTTTGTCTCATCTGACTAGAGTAAGAGGTCCCGGGCCGTCTAGCGAATTCCAGGTGCTTCTGTTTGTGGTTACATGAAAGAAAAGGCTTTTCTTCTGGCACGCCTTCCAAAGCGTCTGTTGGCATAGTGGTAGAGTCTAATTGTATTTACAGCCTTGCTTTGGAAATTGTTACCATCTTTTGCAAAGGGGTACTTGGAGGAGTTTTCCCCCTCTCTGACCATCCTTCGTAGTTTATTTGGGGTCAGAATGTACATGCATCTTAAGTTCAAAACAGCTCAAGTTTTTCATTTCAGTGGACATTCCAGGCATGTAGCTATTATCTGATTAAAGTCAACACATATACAGTACTGTGCAAAAGTCTTAGGGCACCATTGGTTTTGGTGTATAGTGACTTTAAACCCAAAAAATCATTTTATATTTATTCCAATTTTAAACTTTCAAATATTTTAGCCTTTTCACCCTATTTCCCTTTTGAAAATGCTTCCTTGTCTGCTATCCCTCCAATAAGACCATTCCTGATCAAGCTTTACCAGACTGTAGAAAGCTTGGTATCCCAATGAAGCTCCCATATGTTGTTATAAGTATAAAGGAAAGTCACACATAATACTTATAATACTATATATATATATATGCCTAAGATGTTGCACACTACTGTACATGTAGTTATCATTTGTGCATTCGGTCAAGTTTGCCATGTTGTTGAACGACAAAGTTTCTGTTGCTCAACAACTTCTTGAAGCCTGAGGGTTTTTTTCAGAGTTCAAGAAAGAAAAACAGTTTCTATGGTGCAGGACAGAAATACACAGCATGCTACAAACCAGATCCAACAAAGCCAGAGGCATTTTACTTTATCCAAATGTTATCTCAGGAAATCTCAAAGCCCTTTCCACCTCTGAGATGTAGTGTAACACTAAAACTAGGTCACATGTATTTCTTATCCTGACTCCTAACAAGCTCTTATTATTGAGAACCGAATGCTTTGCTTTGTTTATACCAATACTAAGAGCACACAACGTTAAGCTGCACGCTTTACTAAATCAAATAACTAGCTGGATTTGCACAGGAATACGAACACACAGCCCGCCTGCACTGTGCTGACTCAGCGGTCCTCGTAGATTCAGATTTATGATATCTCACTCCTACTGTCTTTTCATTGATAATTACAGATGAGACACAACGGTACAGAACATGTTAGCACAGCGTGCTCAGAACAGGAGATTAAAGGCAGCTAGCTTCTGCTGAAGAGTGAACCAAATTTCACCCCATTTAAAAGGACGTGATTTGCAGACATCACAAAGGTGAGTTTACACAGTTTGGATCAGTTGGATGTTGCTGGATCCCTGGGCAAGGCTGTTCATGAGAATAAGGAGAACTTTGTTGTTTGATACCAAAGACAGTCACTGCTTTTTAAGCTAAAAATAAATGTTTTTGTTTTTAATAAACATATCCAAGTATGTCCGGGATGTCTGAAAACCAGTCCGTACCTGGTGCGTCCACCGTTTGCCTTGCGCAGTGCAACTCATTTCCTTTGCAGTTGATCAGGTTGATGCAGTTGATTGTGGTCTGTGAAATGTTGGTCCAGTCCTCGTCAATGGCTGTGTGAAAATCGCTGGATATTGTTAGGAACTGGAACACTCTGTTGTAAAGGCCCACCCAGAGCATCCCCGAAATGCCCAGTGGGTGACATTCACCCATTGAATGAGTGAGTATGCTGGCAATTTAAGAAGGGGGGTGTTTTTTATCTTTGTGGAATTATGTACAGATCCTTTGCTCATGGGACAGTGCATCAGGCTGCAACATGAGGTGACGGTCGTGGATAAATGGTACAACAACGGCCCTCTGTGGATACAAATGCAATCGATAATATGCTCATTGTCCATGACGTATGCCTGCCCATACCATACGTCTTTGAATAGGAGCATTCGGTTACTGGTTACGGCTTTCCTGGGACACTTTCTGGCAGGTTGTGCAGAAACTCTTTGGTTATGTAAACCGATTGTTGCAACAGCTGTCTGGGTGGGTGCTGTCAGATGATCTTGGAGGTGAAGATGCTGGATGGGGAGGTCCTGGGCTGGTGTGGTTACACGTAATCTACGGTTGTAAGGCCGGTTGGATGTATTTCCAAATTCTCTGAAATGACTTTGAGATGGCTTATGGTAGATAAATGAACATTCAGTTCAGAAGCATCAGGTCCGAGGGACAGGCCTGCAGTCGGCATGCCAATCAAAACGAGGTCCCTCAAAACTTGCGACGTCTGTGGCATTGCGCTGTGTGATAAAACTACACATTTTAGACATTATAGACATCTTGAAATGCCACAGCTGTGAGGTGGATGCATTATCTTGGCAAAGCAGACATGCTCACTATTGTAAACAATATTTGATTAAAAAAAAACGTCTTTTGTGTACAGAAAAAGTTAGATCTTTGAGTTCAGCTCATGAAAAAAGGCAAAAACAAAAATGTTGTGTTTATATTTTTGTTCAATGTATATTAATGTAATACTATTCATTAAAAAAATCATAATGTAATTCTATAATACTACAATACTACTTATAATAATATACTATTTACTATTGTTAATCTTGTTGTTAATAAATTAATATTACCATGTGAGCAAGCAAATCGTGTCCGGTGAAAGGATAGAGGATAGAAAGGATAGAAAAGGCCCAGCAGCAGACAGTCACAAATGGTCTGGAGTCTGAAGGATGAGACGATAAATCTGCTAAATGTTGGCCTGCCTAGTTGTGGAGCGGTTTCAGTGCTCTCCACACGAACCCTTACTCAAAAACAGGGACAAAATTGTAAGTAAGAAAGCCTTAAATGTGTTTTATCTTAAGATCATTCTTAAACAAATGAAAAGTTTTTCAGTAATACGTTTTGTTCTTCACTTACATTAATCACATTATTTGCATAAAATGTTAAATACTTTACTGTAGTTAAATGTAAGTATTTAAGGTACTCTACACACTATGATTCTATCCAGCTCTCCAGTCACATGGTGGAAGCGCTGGGAAATGTTTTGAGGAAAAGCTGTGGTTTACGGTAAATACACCTTACGATGGATTTGTCAGAACGTATCCCCGTTGTCATTTGAGTAATACCTGTATTAATAAAAAATTATGTGCTTAAGCAGCAATTCAGTAGCCCAAGAACCCAGAGATCAGACAGCAGTGCTGCTGGAGTTTGTTTCTACACAGGCTGGATAATATTGGATGGTGGATTATTCACAGTCCAGCGGTGACACTGCGCAAGACACATTAACACAACTCTATATCATGTCACCGCTGTGCTGAGAGTGATCCACCACCCAAATAATGCACGCTCTGCGGTGGTCTGTGGGGGTCCTAACCTTTGAAGCGCGAGATGAAAGGGATCTAACTGTAGGCAACAGATTTCAAATACTTCAGCCTGTAATTGTAAAACTACAAAGTGCACCTGTATGGTACAAGAGCTGGTAAAATGGCCAGTGAGTGTAGAATCAAGTAGACAGTTTTAATGTTTTGGCTGGTAGGTATAACAGGGCTGGCAGGACTCACTGTTGCAGCACTGGGGGATGATCTCCCTACCTCAGACACTGATGCTGGTATGCTAATATTTATCACGTTAAATCCTCAGATTTGACCGCGAAACAAAGGCAAAGACCAATGATGTTATTCTGCACAGTTACACAACCGATTGTTTTTGCCAGGCAGAGGAATAAGCACAGAAAAAGGAAGGGAGTTGCATTACATTTTGTGCTTCCATTCGGTGTCTCATTGTGTACTGTGGATCAATTTCCCCCACATAAAACTAAATGCGAGAGCCAGCGTAGCCCACACACTGAGAGGAAAGAGAAACGCGAGCGCAATAGAAGATGGGACGCCGAGTAGGAGGTGTTGCTGGGCCTGGCCCAAGGAATTTGACCAAACCGAGGGGATGCTTTAGTGTCAACGTAATGGCAGGTGTCCACCACAGAACATACACACCAACGGACCCTGAAATGAACTGAGCTCAGAAAAGAACAGATATGTGATATCATGTGGCCTGTTTCTCATGACTGAACATGAAGCAGCCATATCCGACTGGTCATCGTTCTTCGGATTTACCAACTCCAGCGCTGACATCATAGGAGCCACTTTCTCAGCTCCCAGAGCTGGGCATGCGGCCTACAGGCGCTGTTGCACCCACTTTTTCAGCCATTCACACTGCAGAAAATTAAAGGTCATGGAGCCAAATGTTTGTAGAAAGCGAGCCAAACAGCCACTGAGTGACTCACCCACATTGGAAGTGACATTGACAGAGAGCCTAGTGGTGTTCCTCAAGGGGCTGTGCTACATGCCAGAACAAACAGAAAAAAGGAAGGGTTTATGATGATGAGCCGATGGTAATTGCACCCCAATAGCACTTTGATTATAGGGGACCAAATAAGCACGGTTAGCTGAAGTCGCTGGCAGAATGAGAGCGAGAATGAAGTCATATGCACATGTGCTTATAAAATACGCTGATAAAATACCTGATGGCCACAGGAGCGCTCTCGAACCGTCTACTTATTGCCACTAATTGTAATAAGCATTGGAAGGGCTAAGAAGTTCCAAGACAAAAGTTATTCTGCAGATGCTTACCAGTGCTTAACATCACTGTGCAGATTTAAAATGCAGTTTTGCACCGCTTAATTACGTTTTACGTTCAGTAAAACAAGTCGTTGATTGACATGACTGTTAACCACCATTTGGTTATAGCCACATAGTCTTTTCATGCTGTAACGTAACTGTAATGTGAATATACTCACTGAAACGTACCAAATAGTGTGTCCGAGTGCAGACTGGAATTTTTGCCACTGCTGATAGACCCGTCTGGCCATATGTATCGACACACCTGTAAACTCAGCTATTTACATTTACGGCATTTAGGAGACGCCCTTATCCAGAGCGACTTACAACTCATGCAGTCTTACAATCCAAGCAATGGTGGGTTAAGGGCCTTGCTTA
>JAUZSV010423752.1:0-10616 GCA_034780495.1 Parotocinclus cesarpintoi
CGGCAACTCTAGGTGCAATGGCAGGAACAACCCTAGATTGGGTGCCAATCCATTGTAGGACACACACATACACACTCATGAGTGTGTATGTATTAGAGACACCGATTAACCTAACACACATGTCTTTGGACTGTGGGAGGAAACCAGAGTACCCGGAGGAAACCCACACAGACACGGGGAGGACCCAGGCCGCTCCACCCTGAGGTTGAACCCGGGACCTTCTTGCTGTGAGGCAGCAGTGTTACCTATCGACCCACTGTACTGCTCTTTAATTATACATCAATCTTATCATTATGTAGTTTAAAATCAGAGCCTAAGCGCAAAGCTTACAGTTTCCAAAAAGGTCAACAGACCAAAAGTCCCAGTGGTCTGCCTTAAGTAGGAATAAAGTGATTAACTCAAAAAGCAGGCAAGGGGAGAGTAATGGATTATGTACTGCAGAGCATGGTGGTGGCTATAAAGTTGGGCACGAAACAAAAATTTTTAGAGCTGTTTTATTTCGTGCTAAACCATGATGTGCACAAGAACGTGTGCCAACATATACTGCTTAAACTTTTAAAACCAACCGTAGCCTATTACAGAAGATACTCACAGTCTTTCTGCTGTGTGCTAAATGAGTTAGAGCCGAGATATTTTCATGCTGATTTTCCAGAAAACATACACACTTAACACTTATAGATGGAGCCACCATGCAGGCAAACAAATTTGCATGTTCTAACATTTTCAGTGCCATTTGTGAAACAAACCAGAGAAGCTACCAGGTAATTAACACAATCGAGTCATGAGTGGGAGTTAATTACACTTGCCCATTGCTTTTGTGCTTAAAATTAGCCCATTTTGCTCCGGTATGTTTCCTTCCAATCGGATCTATAATATTGATTACTGTGATGTTTTCCAGCTTAATTGCTCCTTAACATGATAAAAAAAATTTTATCCAGTTGTTGATTCTGTTTTATTCCATGATGCAGTGAAGCGAACCAGGCTGCCACACGCCATAGCAATGGCATACCCAGACATTCAGTACCATGGACAGCAGAAACCAAACACTGAGGTAATTGCTGCAAACTAAGAACACCCCAGCATAGGATTAAATGCCAAATGGCATTAGGTTCGTAACCTTAATCAGTCCATTGGGCATTCCTCAAACATCCCATAATGGCATATATTAGGTAGTCATCATGCCATGTGCAAAGAAACCTGCTAGACAATCACTCCTAGTTTTTTATCCAGTGATGTCTGACTAGATGTTTATCATAAAGACAAAGCAATTTAAGTATGGATGCCATCCTAAAAAACCAAGCTATTACATACAAATTGCCCAACAAACACTGCTTAATCTGCTTAAAAAATGGTGTGGAAACACTTTTAGAAATACCATTGTATGGTGTTCCTTCTTAGTTAAAACTATGCCATAGAGCTTATACGGACTGGGCCACCAAGGGTCTTGGACTACAAAGTTTGCTTTCAAATGAAAAAAGAGGTCCCATGGAGACTGCATTTTCCTTATAATATATTCAAGGACCCATGCCTAGTAGCATATCAAAGAGGGAATTAATCCAGTGCCTGCCATCGCAGAACGAAGAGACAATGGATGAATGTTGGAAAGCCTTTACAAATGCTAATCCATCTATTTCCAGTGCTATCTGCCAAGCCTTTCCCAATTATACCAGGCCTCTATCTGGTCAGAAGAGACCTTCGTGAGAAGCTCTGCTAAAATGAGAGCCAAATGACTTATGGAAGTTTGGCATTACTGGGCCAGTCTGGGCTCACATACATTGGTCCATACTAAAGAATTTTGATTATGATTCCATTACACATACTTCTTTAGTCCATTATAAATATTTCACTCTATATGGCCACAGTCATCATTTATACATCCTATTAATTATGTATTAAAAACTAAATTGTATGTCTTTCACACGTGTTTTCCTGTCTTTTAAACGTAGTATGTACTGGGATCCCTTGACACCTGAATGCGTTCGACCATCACATTATTCACAGTCATTCTGAACCCTCATGCCTTCGCTTTCATCACCACTCCTACAATAAGTTTGTTCCTCTGGGAATTTAACCTGCTATCTGTGTTAGTGTTTGTGTTAACACTGTCTCAGACCAAGGTCAGCGGCACAGCTCGTACAGGACACATGGTCAGAGCACTGCAGAATTCATCATTTCCCCAGACATATCACAACACATTGAAACCGTAAATTATCAAGTGTTTACGGAGACGGATTAAACTGAAACACAATAACAGAAATAGAAACAGCTCGGGTTGTGCAGCAGTCCGGTATGCTTGCCCAACAGCATGGGTACCTAGGATTGCATGCCAGCTTTGTCTTCTTGCTAGGGCAAGCATCACATGCAGTAATGATTGGCTGAGTCTTGTTACCCCTGGGACAGCCATAGACTGGTGTCCAGTCCAGGGCACAGTAATGTCGGCGCACTACATTCTCTATGGATAGAAGGCACAGCCCTAACCTGCACTGATCCCTAGATTGCTAATTGTTACAGTGTTACAGTTACAGTGTTACAGTCTGAATACAAGTTAGGTTAATTGCTGTCTCTTAAAGTAGTTCCTAGTGTGTGCATTTTTATATGTTGCTTGCTGGACACTAAACGTAATTAGCTAAATAAACCATTATGTCCAGGGATGGTTCTCCAGCAGCCCCCCCAAGTGTGTTACCTCATGCATCACAAAAATCGAAAATTTAGTCAGAAAGTAATTGGCCCCTCTTACGTATCCACAGTCTACCCACCCACCCCAATTTTAAGTGGTCTACAACCAGCAGCTGTCCATCAAATGAATCCAGGAGACTCCAGGTGTACTGCCTTTGAGGTTAATTAGGCCCCACACAGAGGCTCGTGTAGCTGCAGCAGACAGAACGCTGTTTGTACTCAAAGCTCTTAATGTGATCTCTAACTGAAGATTCTCAATCAGTCTAAAAATAACACTTGTAATATTGCCATGGTTTGTTATCCGTGTGCCTTGCACGTGTGTGTTGTTTGTTACTAAGCAACATAATACCAGCAACGTCACTTCCCGCTGAACGGCCAATATGGTTGTTTCGTTCCAGTTATTCTGGAGTCGACTCCCATTTTGATTCCGAGCCTTGAGAATCCAAACAGTTTGTCGATTCCAGAGTTTCCCCGATTATCAAGTGCAACTTAAAGAAGGTGAACCTAAAACACGATATTATATTAGTGAACGGTCGTTCAGACTGGGGGGGTTGAATTGTGACGTCACTTTAGTTGTTAGTCGTTGACACAACGTGTTAAGTCTTGTACTTATTCTATGGATTGTCAGGACGAGCAACCCCTCTAAGACCAATTTGCTGTTCAAGTCAACAAGTTGGTGTCTTGTAAATGATGCTGCAATGCGTTGTTTGTCTTTAATGCACATATTTCACGTGCACAGCGAACGCATTTTATCGTGTGGAATCGATTCCACAGCTACGGAGTCGACTCTAGAGTCTCAAACCCTGGGCTTAGAGAGTCGACTCTTTTGGGCTCGCCAGCCGACTGGAGCGTGCGGAGTAGAGTCTGTTCTGTCGCCGCTGGATGTGGAGCTCCGTACATCGTCTGGATTCGTTACCTTTTAATGTGTTGGAAACGAAGGGATTGGTTGGATCGGTTATAGTTATTTTTGTTTCCTCCTGCAAATATACACCTGTTTCGACATGTCCTGTTTTCCGTGCATTGATAAACAAGTTTGCACCGGGTCGGAAGTGCTGCCGTCGCGGCAAGGGAGTACAGCGGCAATTAAAGCAGTAATTTTTGGCAAGAAATGAGTAACTTGAGAGTGAAGTTGTTGTGCAATTATTAGCGCTTCGGGGCGCGCGAATCGTCCGGACAGGGTGTCGGGTTGATGGCATTTCCCCTGGAGACATCGGAGAAGCTTTCCGGCTACTTGACTCCTTTTTGAAGACGGAGAGGACAACGATACACCTGAAGGACTTAAGACATATCGGTAATGCTGCCTATTGTGTGCGGTTTTATCAACACCTATGGCATTAAGTAAGTCAAATAACTTAATAAAACCACTAAAAGTTGGGCCAGAAAGCGTAAAATACAGACTAATATCTAGCTACACAAACTCTGCTTGTTTGGTATGTTCTAAAAAAGCTATTTGTATAGTTAAATTATATGAACAGTGCTATTATATTAAGAGAGCAGAATAATATTTCAACAGTTAAACAAGGTAAAATATAAACTAGAAATTCCTGCCTGTTTGGTATGTTCTAGAAACGCCAACTGTTTAACCCTAGTATAGCTGCAATAGCCTATATGTGAACACTATTCATATTTAGACAGGTTGTTTTAATGCGCTTTTTCTAAAACGTTATAATTTATGAGACTTATATAAAGGTAAGCAGTTTCAACACGTAAAAAAAGGTTAAAATACGACATAGCCGTGTATAATATGAAGCGTTGAGCGTTGTTCTATATCTTCTTCTCACCAAAATACTAACATAGACTTACCGTTTCACAACGTGTAATGTCCTGACTGTATTTAAGCACTTTTTATTTGTTATACCATCTTCTCAGATGGCTGG
Source organism: Parotocinclus cesarpintoi (assembly GCA_034780495.1). Classification (NCBI taxonomy): domain Eukaryota; kingdom Metazoa; phylum Chordata; class Actinopteri; order Siluriformes; family Loricariidae; genus Parotocinclus; species Parotocinclus cesarpintoi. Next base: position 4,554 of record JAUZSV010423752.1, read on the forward strand.
TGACTCACTCCAAACCGGCGACATAAATTAATAAACACCTTAACTATACTTTTTCCGAGAAAAATGTCTCTTGATTTTACCAGTCTTTCCTGATATCGCCTCAGTTCTGTCATAACCGTTACATAATCTTTCCCGCCCAAAAGCGCGAGCGTGAATGGCTGGGATGAGACACTGTTTAAATTTGTGTTAATAGTGATATTAATATTAATTTATACGTTTTTTACCTTAAAACATTGATCATCCAAAGAACCCATTCATAAGTCACGTTCTGGTGGTGTTTATTTGTAGAATAATGTATTTATCATTGTATTTTAAAAACCCGTTAGGACCATGTCTTCCCAATGTCTTTATATGAACTTAGGAAAGCATAAACCATGGATTTTTGTATTTTTCAGGTTCATTTAACACTTAGACAGTTAATTAGGCAAAGGATCCATGAGAAAAACATTTTAAAGAGCATATTTTTTACATTTTAATGTATAAATGATAATAAAGAAGATTTGCTATCTTGCATGGTCTGCGCTTAGTATCCATCACAGCCCTGTTTGTTGTAGCTTTGAAGATAACCGGACTGGACCATCTCTGACTTGGACAGTTGCCTAATCAGCATGAAGAATGACATCCAGGACTCTCGAGGTCTTCTGTCGACGTTTGGAGCCCCACTGTCAAGGCTGAGACTTTACTTTATTTCAAGTGCATGATTGGGTGGGTTTAGACGGAGGGTGGCAGGCGAGCACGAGGATGAGCACCGACCTGGAGCGTGTGTCGCTGAGCTCCTCGTCGGCCGGCTCAGTGGCATCCAGCGCTCGTACGCTCTCTGCTAACGTCCGAAAGCTGCACGACGCCCTCAACCTGCTTCTAAACGACTTGGAGCGTGAGCAGTTTGTGCACTGCCTCAACGTGTACCACGCCAAGCGGAACGTCTACGATCTCGTGCAGACACTTAAAGTGATTCTTGATGCACCCAGTAAACGACAGCTGCTCCCCATGCTCCGCCTGGTCATCCCACGCTCAGACCAGCTCCTGTTTGACCGGTACACATCTGAGGGACTTTATTTAAAGTCTGATTTGATGGACGGCAAGAATGGAGAGCCTGAGACCACTTCGAGCTCTACTCCTTCCACCCTTTCTCATTTACCCCCAGCTCACATGGCACTACGTGGTTCCCCCGAACATATGAGCCCCAGCAGCAGCAAGACAACACTTATTCCACTGCTGGGCAAACACTTCATACCCGAACCTCCAGGGGAGGTCAGACAGGTGACTCTAAAACGGCACAAGAGTAACGAGGGATTGGGCTTTAGCATTCGTGGTGGCTCGGAGCATGGTGTTGGGATCTATGTGTCTCTGGTCGAGCCGGGCTCATTGGCAGAGAAGGAAGGACTGAGAGTCGGAGATCAGATTCTCAAAGTGAACGACAAATTGTTCGACAGGTTCACGCATGCAGAGGCAGTGAAGGTAAGAACGACTTTTAAATCGGCTGTTTTACTTTCGCTGTGTGAAAATACCAGTGTTGGTTTAAGAACCACTCAATGAGGTCCCCAGACATGGTGTATATTATTATCCAGAATGGACTTAAACTTGCCCCTCAAAGCTGTATGTGTTAAGGGTAAATTTAGTTGGCTGCAAAGTGCTTTTACTTGGACTCCCATACATTTTTTGTGAAGACAAGAAAATCCTGCTGGATTATGAAAGCCAGGGAGACGCAGTGCGTGCAGAGAGAGGGCAAGAAACCTGGAAGCTTTTTTCTACTGATCACTCTGAAAATTTGCAAAATGATGGTCAGTTATATGCAAAATATGAGCAGCGCGGTGGCTCGGTGGGTAGCACGGCTGCCTCACAATAAGAAGGTCCCGGGTTCAATCCCAGGGTGGAGAGACCAAATTGGCATTGACTTGTGTGTGTATATATGTGATTGATGTTGAGATGAACTTGTGTATGGATATAACCTTGTGTGTGTCGCTTACATGGCCACTGATGCCGATAGCGACGTTAAAGAAGCCAAATAAATAAATATAGATGCAAAATATACATTGCAGATAACCTCCATTTGGACTGACAAAAAAGTCTAGATTAAGGATTTAAAGAGTTTCAGCATTTATTTGTTGTTAGAACTCTATAGAAGTCTGTACTATGCAGTACTAACTGTTCAGTTTGTCTAATTATTTTATGCGTAGTTGTCTGCCGTTGTCCACATTTTCTCCGTGTGACTTTCATTTGGTAGATCGAGCTACTGAACTATAACGTTGGCTATCCAACAAGTTGCAGTTGCTAAGCTTGGGAAACAGCGTTTAAGAAACCAAACTCTGGTGTCCAGCATTACATTTTTCAGTGGTTTGGTTCTTGATGACTTTATCCATATTTTATCCCTTCTTGTGCTAGTCCAGGTTGCAACAACTTCAGGGCCTACACTGGGGCGAAGGCATGTATGTGAATATGAATATGTGATATGCTTCAGTGTCAAGAAACGGACCCCTGATGGCCCCCCCCATAGTTGTTTTAGTTTGTTTGCTGTTTTAGTGATTGTTAATTGGCATAACCATGCATTGCTCCTCTGATTGCCGTCTCAATCGTATTTATGTAATGATGTGTTGGTTCACTAGCTGCATGGAATTAATGGATGTGATTTGCATATCAAAGCACTTAGATTGCTTATTTGTTTGTTTAGTGTCACATTGGCGTCAACGGCTGTACGTGACAGGACCAAGCTTATAAGACATGCTGGCCATGGAGTGTGTTATGGTCTGTGTACGGATACGCTGAGAAACCCTGCCTAGACGTAGTAAGGGAGACAATGAGACTGTAGTTAAGGTACTGGACTGTGGACCAGAAGGTCCAGAGTTCAAATTGGTTCTTGAGCAAGAAAGATCCTAAGTCTGTGATGGATTGTGGTTCTGTATCATTTGTAAGCCACTCTCCATAAGGGTGTCTGATAAATACTCTAAATGAAAAATGTAAATCTTTATCCTCCCGACTTCAGTTCCTTCACAGCAGTGTTTGATCACACTCGCAAGACAAACGTTGAGCCACTTCAGTTGTCACGCTCCAGAGCGAGTGTCGGGTTCGACTCAGTGTTTAGTTTGTGTGCAGTGGGATTTTGAGAATTACAGTGAGGTCTGTGTTCAAGTACATAATTTCTTAGTATCAAGAGATCCTCTGGTGATAAAGCATTGCTTCCGGAATCCCCTGATCATGTTCACATTTGATCTGGTAAGGCACAACCCAATATCAAGGATTTACTTCAAGCCCTTGTTTTTATAAGCAGATTATTACTAAATAAAATGAGGGCCTTTGTTCTTTAAAATAATATAGCCTATAAAAACCTTAGTCATTCTATATGTTTTATCCGTTTATATTCTGCTTATTCTTTTATTTGCAGAGGTCACTGGTATTTGAAGTTCTACAATTAGGAACTGTCTGTTTTTCTACATTCTTTGTTCATTCCCTTTACTCTGCCCTTTAGTCACCGCTGCCTCACAATAAGAAGGTCCTGGGTTCAATCCCACGGTGGAGTGACCTGGGTCCTTTCTGTGTGGAGTCTGCATGTCCTCCCCGTGTCTGCGTGGCTTTACTCCGGATACTCCGGTTTTCTCCCACATTCCAAAGACGTGTGTTAGGTAAATTGGTGTCTCTAAAGTGTCATTGTCTTGACTTGTGTATGTATGATTGGTCTTGAAATGAACTTGTGTATGGATCTAACCTTGTGCGTGTCGCTGGATGGCCACTGATGCCGATAGCGACGTTAAAGAAGCCAAATAAACAAACAAACAAAACTCTGCCCTTTAGTAATCAGGACCCCCACAGGACCAGCACAGATCAGCTACTACACTGCTACATTTAATTTTGAAATATTCCCTAATTTGCGAGAGCGGTATAGCATACACATAGACATACACAGCAGTGCTGTGAAAGTTTTAAAACACTGTTCGCTCACTGTCCACATTATTAAAGACATTCACCTTATTGCTCCACCTTGTAGATGTAAAGTCAGAGACAGCAGGTTATCTGTTGTTGCGCAGTTTGTGATAGTCGTCCTCTAATCCCTTTTTAATTCGATGCTCACATGATGCTGGTGGCTGGACTTTTTTGACTGATGGGCTAGTTTCAGTCCAGCACTGACGGAGAAGTGGTTTAAAACCCCAGTAGCACTGCTGTGTCTGATCCACTCGTCAGTGCTTCCTGTCCACCAGTGTCACTGCAGTGCTGATAATGATTCACCACCCGAATAGGACCTGCTCATTAGAGAACAGAGTAAAGGGGGCTAACAATGTGTGAGAAACAGATGAAGTACAGTCTATAATTGTAGTAATCTGTAAATATATACACTTATACATTGTGAGTCAAAGGTCACAGGACATGTTGTGGACTTTTCACAAAGCCAAAGATCATAGTTGAGGTTTCTTGGTCGGTAGTGGTTCTTCAGACGAGCACTACGTTTCTTGTCGTCCACAGTACCGGTTTCTCTGAATTTGGCTATGACGAATGTTACAGTGCTGTGTGATATTGGTGAACTTTCTGGGTGTCGTTGTTGAAGTCTGTCGCTATGATACGACAGCTGCGTTCCCCGAAAATCAGAATCATCAATTCTATTTTTAGTTACCCGTGATAAACAACAAAGCTTTTGAACTTTCTTTGTTAACTTTTGAAACACAAGAAATCTTGCAGATATGATTGCGACTGTCAAATTCGGAGATAATTCTGGTGTTCTATGATAGGCTACATGACCACTTTCCCATTGGAAAAACTTGCACTTGATCCAATATGGTGGCTTTCAAGATGGCAGCCATGTTCCGAGCATTGCTGCAAAGATAGGCCAACTCACCAATTTTTTGCTGGGGTATTCAAATATTTCATTTTCCCTGTTTTCATTTCGAAATGTCCCTTAAGTTTGGTGCACTGTACATATACACGTCTGCAAACGTGAACTGGATTTTTTTTTCTTCCAGTTTTAAAGGCTAGCTCAATACTGACCACTATCGACGGGTTTATCATTATCAGATCAGGATGCCACCGGACAGCATGAGACCCGGTTACTGTGTGCTCATGCATTCTGATTTCTCGATAACCTGTCAAACGCGCAGGTTTGACCTTCGAAGACTTCGTGGTAAAGGTGTGGAGAGACATTTTCTAAATTAACAATTTATTTAATTCAACGAATGTCTGTTCATGAAAAGGTCATGTGACTGTTATCTTTAATGGATCAGCACTGGGATGTCTGCACTGTGTTCCCTAGTGATAGCACACTGTGCACTCAATTTGTTGTTTGTTGATGTTTGTTTTTGCTGTACTTTTGTGAACAAAAACAGATCTTTTTATGTCATTTTTCATTTCTTATGCCACCGTGTTGGTGCTTCACATCTCCAAGGTCCGGAGTTAAACTCTCCCTATAATTACAGTCTGTGCACAGTTTGCACCTATATGTGAGAGAGTTTATGATGCCTACGTTGGACTCTGGGTCTCTCATTCAGAGTTTTTTCATTTCAAAATCTTGCTGTCTATGTAGAGTTCAGAGTGGTTTCCACAGGTAATGGGAGTTGTGTGTGCTTGTCTCCTCTCATCTCCCAAAAACTTTGCTTTATGTTAGGATTCCTACCTTACGCCCCGGTGCATTCCACTGTACTCGCCATTACAGAGCAATCGGTGAGGCTGTATATCCTGTGCTTGATTTACGACCTGATGACGAATGACTGCTTTTCTCGCTATTTAAGTGCGGGTTTTAGCGTTGTTCGTTGCCAGGTCTTCTGATTCCATTCGTGCACCCGACCATCGGTATGCACGCGCGCACCTTGACGTGCCCCGTCCGATTGTTCTGCCATTCGCTACGCCACACGCTGCGATAGGGTTAGGTAACGTCCCGGGGCTTATAGTGCTGTAGTGCTGAAGGACCTGTAGGAGGGGAACCTTCAAGGTAATTAGTGTTTTAGGGACACATCGAGGGTTTCCTTTCCACCGTAATGCGCGTTCCGTCCTCTGCACCTTTGAGCCTTACTCTAGCTATCTATAAGACGCGCCCCAGCTAGAGTTTTGCCCCCCCACCCATTTTAAATGACACACGCCCAAGAT
>JAUZSV010423763.1:0-10615 GCA_034780495.1 Parotocinclus cesarpintoi
TTGCGTTTCAAAAGAGAAAACAGATGTCACTCAGTTTTCAATGGAAAACAAATTCCAACGTTCATTTACAGTGATGTTCAAGAAAAAATGAGCATGTTCAATGAACGCGTTCTTTTGAACTCGTTCACGCACAACACTGTCCAATATCCTATCCACCAAGTGTTAAGTAGGTATGGTATCCTATTCATTTTCTCATAATAGCGTGTTTCTCTATTTTATGATGATCGTGAATTTCCTTAAAAGAAAAAAGAAAAAAAGATTTAGCAAGATTTAGTCAACGTGTTTCACAGAATGTAATGCAGTTGTTAAACGGAGCAAACCTGTATTGATACAATATATTGTTTGAGTCTCCAATTTTCTGACTTTTAATTTGATTTTCAATAAAATGTTCACTCATGCACTTTTTGCAGACCAAACACAGTTCTTCAATATTAGCAGTTCTGTGCTAAGGCATCATAATCTCATATGGCTGTCTTTTTAGTCATGCAGCATGCACCAGAGCGATTATTCACAATTTAACCATTTAATTTACATGCCATGCTTGTGGATGTGAGGAATAGCATTGTCTGCGTCATTACACTCCACTAATTTCCACTTAAATGGCAGGGCAACAGACTGGACAGACGCTAAGGCAAAAGCAACCCTGACTGGATGCACACCTGTGAGCTGGCCTCCAGTCTAATGCCATCTGACAAACTCATGAGATGATTGATGCTTTTGTTTTGTTGAGTGGAGTGTGTGAATCTCATGTGAATTTGGCTCATTTTAGAGCAACAGTGCAAAAAAAGAATTCATGTGTCCAACTTCACATTTTCGAACCAACCAAAAGTTAGATGCCAAACATAACCAGGAGCATAGCCTCTTGAAGGGGATTTATTATGTATACTAGATGCTTGTGTAATGCAGAACAATAGTTTCTTTATTGTGTCCTGCTTTCGGATTACACAGACCTTCCTGGATATTAAGTACTAGACAAGCTGGCATGCAATTTAAAGTCAAAACCTGCTGGTCTTAAATATTATCTGGCATTAATGAACCAAAGGGATTTAAGATCTCCCTGAGAAGCTTATCATGTTTTTTTCACAGCTGTCTATTTCTAATACAGAAGTTTTCTTTTAGAAGAGTTATTAACATACTTTATTACTAACCAGAGTAGAAAATAAAGAAATTAAATATTATAATTAACATTAAATTAGTAGGCATTTAAATTAAATTAAAAATAAAACTAATTGTGACACAAGCAGATATACACACTGGGCAGGGAACCAGTCCATCCCAGGCTTCTCTAAACACAGCACCCAACCTTTATGTTGTAGCCTTGGAATTTGAGCCCAGGTTCCCAGCAGCTGGCTCTTCGCACTGAGCCACTGGAGCTGATACATTATACTGATAAACTAGCCATTTTGAACTTAAGTTTTCAAGAAATCTGCAGTAAAACATATTTTTGTTTCTAGTGTAACTCATATTGTTTCATATGCATGGTCAATTTCAGATGTTTTAGAAGAAGATATCTAGTACATTGAGAGACCACATAATCTGCATACAGTCATACATCCATACAGTCATACATACAGGCTACATTCATAACACCATTCTGGCAGTCAGTCATATCATTTTGATGCCTAGTTGTTATTCTGTCTGTTAGGGCTTGCGCCGCACTCGTTCTGTTTTTGCCACAGTTGTTATTTTCCCCTGCTCCATTAGTTTTTGTTTACATGTTTTGTTTTTGTTTTGGCTTCACCATTGGTTGTTCTCAACCCATCACAGTCACACCCCCTCAACTCCACTGTTTCGTGATTTCTCATTAGGCGCTCGTTATTTAAGCCCGGCGTTCATGTCTGTGTTCGCTGGCTTATTTTCTAACGGGTTAATTTTTTGCTGTTGACGTGCTCTCTGACCACCAACTATCCATCGGCTTGTCCAGAAAGTTGACCTAGCCATCAGACATGTCCATGCTTAGCATTCTTTTGTGGTACCCTTAATAACATTAACAGTAGTAGGGACATTAAAGGAGCCCATGTATCACCAAACAGCAAAGCCAGAACATAGTAGCTTCCCCCAGCACATAACCAGTCACAGTAATGCTAAGAGTGATGCCCATATTGTCCTTGTTTCATGGATTTAAAGAAACCTGCTTAGATAACACTGTGAGCAGCGAAGCCTGTAAAATGCATTACAAATTAATGTTTATTAAATTGCAGAACGTATGAACCCCAAATATTTGTTTATGTTTATGTCTGGTCAGCATTATTTTATTTGTGAATTTCAGACCTGCATCACAAAAAACTTGGGAAGGGGCAATTTAGGCTAGTAATGAGGTAAAAAATAAATAATGATGTTGATGTCAACATGTGATTATAAACATATTTTGGTACAACAGCAGTATCCATTTAAGTCTTTAAGGAACAAACATGGGCATGGGAACATCAGTTGTTTATAAACAAATTTCCTCAAAGAAAGATTGAAAGAGATTTTCATATTTCATCATAGCATATAATACTTTAGAGGATTCCAGGAGAGATTTCAGTGCATTAAGGGGCAAAGTTGCAAGCCTAAGCTAAATACCTGTGATCTCTGATGCCTCAGACGGCACGTCATCAAGAACCGTTAGTCATCATAAGCTGATATAACTACATGAGCAACGAACAAATCAGTGTTCAATATCTTTTTTGGAAGAAATAAATGCCATGTGCTATGGACTACAGATGAACAGGACTATCCAGAATTTTATCAGCAAAAAGAACAAAAGCCATTGGGGTGCCAATGTCCTTAGTAAAATTTATGAACACAGAAAAGTACATTTTAGAGCAACATATGCTGTCTTGAAGACTTCTTCTTCCAGGGATGTTCACGCATTTTCCAAGAGAACACAGAACAAGCCAAATCAGAAACAGTTAGGAATTAAATATGCAAATCTTTCTTTGAGGAACATTATTTTTCAACATTTTAATAATTTTCCCACACATTGGAGATCTGCTACCTACTTTTGCTCCTCAAAAACTCAGCCTTTTGTGGAGTGCCTTTTATTTACCTCAATAAATGTAATCACAATTAACTAAATTTAAACCCTAAATTGCCAAATGTTCAAACATTCTCAGAATGTGTTTGTCTGCAAGAGAATAACACTCAAAAGTATAGGTAAGGAACACTTTTTATTTACTCATTTTCCATAGCATCTCAACTATTTTTGGATTTGTAAACAAATCTGAATGAAAAATGGAGCATGATTTTAGACCTAAAAGTCTGATCTGTTTGTATTTGAGGAAAATTGTTGTGCTGTCCAATGGCCTCTGAAAGAAAGAATTCTGCATTCACCCAAAACAGGGTCTTTTATCATGCAATAGCACAATAGGATAAATGGCTAAAAGTTAAAGAGGAACCAGTCAGAAAAGAATAACAAAAAAAGCCCTGAAAAACAAATGATAAAAACAAACAAACAAGGCTTATTCGTGGCCATTTTATTGTGCTGTACTTTTCTGAGATTAAGCATATACTTTTTACTCAGTTACACAGACATTTTATTAACAAAATACACATGACTTCATGCAGATGAGACTATGAATGCCTCAACATAAATAACTTGATTCACACATATGCACTAAATCAGTCAAACAGTTGACTGTCATGAATGTTTCATTCCCTCTGGTTTTCTTTTAATCTCAGTTGCTTCACAGTATCTCAGTTCCCTCACCTTAACACCTTTCTATGTGAACTTCACACGGTTTGGTAAAAAACCAATCACAGGACAAGGCTGAAAACACACACACACACAATGTGGGAACTGAAAAAATAATAAATGAATTTGACTCTTGTTTTTATTTTTAAAAAGTTTTTACAAGCACTTTGCCAAGACAGTTTAACACATATCAGCTTGCTCTATCCTTGTACGAATATTTAGTCCTAACAATGATATATGTCTGAAAACTTACAACACACACACACCATGTCTCACTGTCTTCGTTATGATACTTCGTTATGGTACTCTGATACACTGATAAAATTATAGTATCACATAATTTTTACATCAAAACAGTAAAATCTGAGAAAACTTTGGTTTCGTTATCGTCTTTCCAGTCACAGTGTCTCTACCCAAAAAGCCAGATGTTCTTATTTCACTATTGAGGGATTAATTACATTAAAATGTTACCGAAATGGGCAGGGGCATGTCTCAATAGCATATCTCTCTAAAGCTTCGATCCTGGCCCCTGGTGGGGACATTAGGTCTTGACAATCCAATATAAACACACACACACACACACACACACACATACACATTTGCAAACACTCCCCTATAGTTTTCATTCATTTCACTTTTAAATGAGCTCTAATCTGATTCTGTAATGAAGTGTTTCAATGTTCACTGGACCAGTCATGATCCAGCATATCTCAGTGACTACATCCAATCTTAAAGTCATATTTGAGACCTGAGATTTGATTTTTCTATTTACTTTACAGTCGGTATTTTAATAACAGTTCTTAGATCAGATAAAATAAGCACTTTGCCCAATGCATCTGATTCATGCTGGCATCTGTCTGGACATGTGTAAGATACAATATGTAAATGTCTTTAAATATAATTCATATTGGATGAGATGGGTCTTACCAGAGCTATTCAACAAACAAACCCAAATCTGATTTTCTCACCATATCTGAGTTTTTTTGGACAGATGTTTTTTAATGTAACCTATATCTGACATTTGTCTGAACAGTCCACACTTCTAAGCTGACATTCATGTGCAAAAGAGAATGCGCCTTGAATTGTGTGACCTGCTTGTCCAAAGATAGACAATCAAAATAGAGTTAGAAATAATAGGCACCGCTTCAATGGTCTTATTAAAAAAACTGCTATTCAGCCAAAGCCACCTCTTTGGTTGGTTTCAGTGGTTTATTGATTATTTCTCTTCCAGTATTCTCTGTTTCTTGTACATTTTTCTTGTACATACACAGTGATTTTCTTTTTTGTTCTATGTTTATATGGTACATTTATATTGTGTCCAGATGTGGCTCTATTTTGTCTGTATGCACTTATGACTGCATCTGTGTTTCTGTGGTGCTTGTTAGGATTAGCATTTACATTTACAGCATTTAGCAGACACATTTATTCAAAGCAACTTACAAAAGTGCTTTGTACTCTTCATAGTAGACAAAACCTTATGGTATTTCAAATAAGCAGTAACCCAACTTTCGAAGATCTGATGTAGGTAAAAATCTACAAAACACAGAAGCAATGGTTTTTTTTATAATACACATTTGCATTTTTAATCTTCACTTAAGTGCAGAGTAAAAAGGTCGGTTTTTGGACAGCAAAAAACTCAGCAATTTGTACATCCAGTGGAAGTTCATTCCACCACCTGGGTGCCAGAACCGAGAATAGCCTGGCTGCTTGTCTTCCTTTCATGTTTTGTGTAGGATCTGGTCTAGCCAAGCTTGTGTCTCGGAGGGTACGAGTTACAGAGCATGCTTTGATTCTTGCCTTTAGGTAAGATGGTGCTGTTACATTTTGGCTTTGTATGTGAGCACCAGGGTTTTGAATCTGATGCAGGCAATGAACCAGTGAAGTGAACATAGCTTGTTAGCATAGTTTGTATAGCACATAGTTCATCTGTAAGCCCACTGTCATGTGTATCTCACTGTATGTGTTAGCATTCAGCACTTTGTTTTAGTTTTTGTATTTTCATTGTTAGCAAGCCCTCTTTTCTGTCCATGTGCTTGTTGGTTTAGTTATAACTGTGTCCTTGTATTTGCCATATCTGTTCATATTGGTATTTTTGGTTGTGTTAGCATTTTCTGACATTTGTTTATACTGTCTGTTGACTTTGCTGTTTCATTGTGTAATAAGCTGTTTAATTGGGTAATCTGTCTGTTAGTATTAGCTTTGTTGTTTTAGCTTGATTAGTGTGCTTTTTGTTCCTCTGCTCCACTTGATTCTTTCCTCCTTGACTGTGATTACCCTACTCTGTTTACTATAAATTAACTTTCACACCTGTACATGTGTCTGACTCTTTTCCCTTCTGGATCCAAGAGTTTCAATAATGAATGTCAATTTGGAATTCTAATCTGACTGTTCATACATCATTGCGTATGTATCAGATTTCACTAACACGTAGGAAAGTGGCCCAAATCTGAACTAAATATGTTTCATTGTTTTCTTTCTGTTCACATTGCTAACACATGACCTGATTGGATTTCGGTCACTTTTAACTCAAATGTGCTAATGTAGCCTTGATTCTCTGCACACTTGGAACTACTAATTTAATTCTTAATGCAATTAGAAGAGAAAAAACTTGTCTCAGTTCTCACCATTTTCTTTCCAGTACTTGGTGCACTTGCTTTAACTTCTAGAAGTCAAGTTGCCTGTCTCATTTCAGCTGACACATCGGTTCACGATTCAGTACACAATGATCAAGATTCACAATAGCTCCTCCACAATGTTTTTTGTCCTCTTGGACTTTTCGCAAAGGCTAAAGATAAAGCAATAGCAACATTAAGTGTATATAAACAGACACACCATCCATCTACTAGCCATATATGGTAGTTTTATTATTTAATTCATGCTCATGTAATTTTACACTGTTCAGTAATTGCATGTCTTGCAGTAGCCTAGCAGTTAAGGGACTGGACTCTAGGCCTGATGGCCCAGGCTTCAAATCCCATCTCTGCAATGCTGCCACAGTTGGGTCCTTAAGCAAGGCCCTTAACCCTCCATTGCTTGAATTGTAAGACTGTATGAGTTGTAAGTCGCTCTGGATAAGATGTGCTGTAAATGTAAAATAAATGTATCAATTAAATTAGAACTGTTGTTAGCCCAAATGTGAGCTGATGGATAAGTGAGCACATGACCAGTAGGATAGTTACCATTTGCACTTTCTTAAAATCTGCTCTTCTTAAACTCTAACTCCCATCTCTGTTTGAAGATGTACAACATTGCTTGGCTTGCGTGACCAGCTGGGCAAAAAAAACAAAACACACTACACTAAAGTGCAACAAAACAATAATAATAATACCCTACCATTACATAAAAAACAAATAATGTGTGAATCTGTTATAATTATGGTAAGTACAGTACTGTAACATCATATGCTGACAAGTGCTGTACAACATCAGTGCTGTTTCTGTGCTATCTTAAGTCAACAATCCTTAGAGAAAGATTTTCAGTTCTTATTATAATTTATAATTGTTAAAACCTTGGCTGTTAAACCAAACTGATGTCGAGTTGTTGGATAGATGTCAAATTGTGCATAGCTTTAGTATTAGTAGTAGGAGTAATTTGCAGCTCATGTGACACGGAGGTAAGTTTCTGGAAACTTTTCAAACCTCAAGCTGGGCTAGCAACATGCTGGTAGGGTGTAACATTTGTGGGGCCTTGTGATGGACTGGTGTCCCATTAAGGAACCCCTTTCACTACAGTGGAATCAATTCGCAGGATAGTTTTTTTTTTCAACTAGCAATAGCAGTACTATTAATTGTGAATTCAGACTTTTTAAGGGCACCTCTACAGCCAATACCTTCATTCCTATCTCTTTAATTGGAATACCTCACTGTTGGAGAGACTGTTCTAATTTATTTATGCCTGGCCTGTGACTGATTAATCAGTGTGTTCAGTAAAGGCATGAGAAACACAGTTATTTGTGTGTTGTTATAACTTGGATGAAGATCATTCCATACTATGTGTAATCAATGTGATTAAAATGATTTTCTACATCCTCATATTGGTTTCAGACCTACTACAAATCTTCACAGAATAAACCAGTTCTTGTTAAGACATGATGTACTTCTTGTACACGGCTTACAATATATTTTTCTTACCTTTTTTTGTACAGAGGTGTAGTGATAAGAACCTATTTTTTTTAACTAGAGCACTATCATCATTCACTGCTGCAAAGGGCAGTTGCACACACTGTACGCTTATCTACAGCTGAAATGAGACTGTTTATGATTGGGGGTACTTTCCTAATTCTGCTTTGATGGAGGAGATATACTGCACACTATAAACATATCTTTTATGAGCATCTTAATAGTGCTATTCCAGAAGCATGACATTTAGCAACTGCTATTAAAACTGCAGTTCATTGTTGGTGTAAGATACAGCTTCCCAAGGCTTACTGGTCATGTATATAAATTTTATATAAAATATTGTGAAGGAAGGCACATTGATACACTTTTCAAAAGCACTGCTCTGCAATTCATAAAACAATACAAGCCTATCACTGTTTTATCACTTCCACTGTGAATAATATTTTGATTTATGAATTTACCACTTATACAGGAATGTGTTGCTTAACATCCACAACATGTTCCATGAAGTTTCATGTAATGGGTGTTGTATGAACACATTGCTGTATGACATACTGTAGAGTACCATGCATTGTCTAAATAACCATGATACTGCAGGGTTTCCCATATTTATTGGTTAATGTAATATTAAAGTTGACTGCCACATACTGATTTTATTTTATTTATTTTATTTTTGGCAATTTAATATGGGTAAATTATCTTAGTGTCGAAGTGCAGTATACAAGCAATATACTCCAGACAACACAGTGCACACTCTCTGTCTCTCACTTTCCTTTGCCCCACACAGACCTGCAAACACATATTGAATAAGAAATTGTCTTTTATGTTACAGCACAACATATTTCCTGTTGTATTTAAGATACAAGCAAACATTCCAGAAGAAAGTGGGGATCATTTTCATTACCAGGCTGAAGATTTAAGATTGTTTTAACCATGTCTGAGCTGTGTATATTTGCAAATCGGACCTTTTCAAATACTACTTGAGCCACCTTCACATGTGATAAATATACATATCCAATACGTGGCTATGCAACCTGAATGAGAAGGCAGAAATAAATGTGACTTTAAGTCATTCCAACTCAACTTTTGCCATAAATGCGCTCTGAGGAGAAGGGAAAATAACAGCAAAGATGGAAGTTTTCAGTGGAGGAAAAGTAAGATTACAGACCCAATAATTATTAGGGTGATGTCTCAGTGCAAGCAAATTAGAAGGCTCATATCACAAACCTTTTAGTGTTTAAGGAAATGCCTAAATAAATGGCTAAATGTGGCCAGAGGAGAACATGGCTGCAGTGTCAAAGGAAAACAAAAAGCCAATGAACTTACCTTGGATGCAAACCAAAGACCTGGCCGTGGAAGATTAAAAAGTCAGGTAAAATGGTAGTCTTTTGCGTATGCATGAACCACATGAAAAAGATCAGATTAGGTGAGAAGATCAGATTTGGGCCACTTTGCGGGCTGTGTGAAAATTGCTATTTTTTTTTATTTCAATAAATTACATAATATAATCAGCACATAATTAGGCTTATACAATAAATATTATGTTAATGAGCTGGCCCAACAGTAGTTTGAAGTAAGTGTTCTAAGCATGTTTTAAGGTAGGCTGTATTAAATGCTGCAGTGTATTACGATGGATTTGTCTGAATGTATCCCTAACATGGGGAGTATCCCATAAAATGGGGACTAGCTGTAGATACTAGCTGTTTTCACACAGATGCAGCACACAATTGACTCAACATCTGTGTGCTCTGTGTGTAAGGAGTGCAGCACCAGTCATTCATACTAATGCTGATGCTGCATGTGTTTAATAAGACAATATATTTTATGAAAATCAACCAGAGGGTGTGCTGTTATGTGTCAGCTGCTATAGTAGCTAATGTATCTAGCAAAGTAAAATATGGGTTAATAACCTTAAAGATAACATCATAGCATATTTGCAAATGGCCGTTTTGCGGCGCATAACTGTCTAATAAATATACAGATGCTGCACCAATTACATTTTCTTAGTGTTTTATCAATTATCATGAAATGCCAGAATCAGAACTGTGTCTAACTCTTTGGAATACACCCAGTATAGTTTTTCTTGATGTGTCTTGCTATAAGTCAGCAATGGTGAAACAACAGTCAAACGAGTAGGGTTATAATTAGAATTAGATAAATAATTTTATCAGGTTAATTTACCATAAAGGTATACTTACTGACTGTAGTCAATATTTGACGCTATGAAAGATTTGTCAGCACTAATGTATCACATCCATAATATCACTATTTAACAGACATAATTTAGTTGTTGAACCAATATTGCACAGTAGTGATGCTGACGTGACAGTGATATTGTAATGAGTTTGCAACTGGTATGAGTCTACCAGGCACATAAACACTGTTGGGGTTTTGAACATGCCAATTTCTCTGCAGGAATCCAAATGATGGACCAACAAAAAGTCAAAGTCTAATTTATTTATACAGTGCTTTTTGCAATCATGAATTGTCTCAAAGCAGCTTGACATTATTACAGTTAAAAACTATATTACCTTAAAAAACTATCCAAAATTGAGCAAGCCTCGGGTGAGAGTTGCAAGGAAAAACTCCTTGAATGTAAAAGTAAGAAACCTTGGGAGGACCAAGACTGAAATAGTTAAGTTAGTATTAATAGTAACATTAAGTAAATAATAACAATTAAATCTAATAATGTAATAGAGATATTGAGTCAATATTGAGATATTGAGTCCCCAGCAGTAAGTCCTTGGAGGCACATCGTGTTCTGATAAATGAATGATGGAGGGAGTTACTGCACTCTGGTGGGACTGAGTTTTGTTGGTAA
>JAUZSV010423774.1:0-25805 GCA_034780495.1 Parotocinclus cesarpintoi
GTTTTTGCGGATCTTTCACATAAAAAAAATTCATTCATTCAAGCCCTACGATGTTACCAAAACGTTCTGCAAGTTCTACGGCTAAAATAGTGTAGAAATACTTCAATAAATATAGCGTCCCTATTTCTCAGATTTTCGTTTATCGTGGGTGTTCCTGAACGTAACCCCCGCCATAAATGAGGGAACGCAGTACTGACTCTCATCCGCTTATTGTACTGTGCAAGTTTTAGGCACCAGTATACCGTTTGGGTTAGGAACATATTTTCTAATGTTTGTTTATTAGAATACAATTAGAAATTTAAAAAAACTTTAGAAAAGCGCCTATGTTTTTTTGTTGTCGTTGTTTTTTTTTTTAGCATATTTTGCCCAATGCAGAATATTTTAAATATATTGAAGTGCCTTCTAGTACAATTCTGATGGTTTTCAGTAACATTACATCATGAAAATTTCTCTAGTTTATGGACTGTCTCAGTAAAAAGCTTCAAGATTTGTCATTTTAGGCGAAAATTTGAAAAAATGGCTGGAGTGGTAAGAGGTTAAAGTATTTAAAAATCTATCAAATCAGAAAAACGGCTTCTATAGTATTAAGTGTTTGCACTCCTTACACATGTGCGATAGCAGCATCTGGAAACGTTGTTAGGATGCCAAATTAAACCTTCTGCAGTCTTTTGATCAGAAAGTTTTTTGTAGTATAGAAGCCAAGAAACCACTTTTTCACTGGGGAACAGGGTGAAAAGGTTGGGATTTGCTGAAGCTCACAAAAACTGTTATGAAAATCAGCAGGACTTTTGCACAGTATTGAAATTAAGGAGGAAGATATGCCAACCTGCTAAATCTGTCATATTTACAGTAAGATACGTTTTATGTGAGTGCCCCTCCTACCTCTTTATGTAAACACCATTATCAAAGAAATCCTAAACTGACACCAAAGTGGACAACTCGTTAAATTTCTACAAGCAACAGGTCTCCCTAACATAGTAGCCTCCATCGTTCCTGCCATGAATTTAGCCCTAGGGAATCCACAGACCCACAAACGAGCCTTTTCAGATTAGTGTTGGTCACGTTAAAAAGGCGATGAACAACCAATCAAAAATAAATAATGCCAAATATAAGGTTTGTGTGCTTCAGAAATTTGTATTGGCAAATACAGAGTTAGGATTAACCCCCGACAAGCAGACAGAATGAAGAATAACGAGGGACAGAAGTAGAGAAACGAGAAGGTCTGCTTCTCTGCATTGTAGCACACCACAGTTAAATATGCTCCCTTCTCACTGCCCTGTGCTCGCTTCATGGATTCTCTGTGCTTCACGCTTTCCTGCTCGCCTCTGAAATACGTGCTCACTTTGCCCGTACAGGACAGTCTCATACTGTGTGCAAGAGTGACAAGAGAGTGGGGGGAGGTAAAGGGGTGGGGGATGCAAATCAATACATTGTACAAAGCTCTACAATGAAATAAGACTTTACCCATCTTAAACAGTGAAAAGAAAATCAATAAGCGGAGATCAGTGCTGATATCGTGGTCGCCTGCCATAAATCATGGGAAACGATAAAATTGCTGTTTACAGGAGTCATTCTTTAAATGCGCTTTGTCAATTTATCAAGGGTTTTTTTTCTTTTACATCGCTTATTTACGAAGCATTCGACTCTTATTCCTGCACCTTCCCCATGTTCTCAAAAGGGCATGCTAAAAAGATAATTTGGGTGTCCTGACTAGTATTAGGTACGGCTACTTGACTTGACTGTCTGATCACTTGTTGCTTGTCTACTTGTTTGCTATTCCAGTAAGACGTTTAGGTTTGTACAAGTCTAAGGCCAGTGTTAGTTTTAGGTAATTGTATAATGACCATATATGGTATCTCACAAAAGTGAGTACACCCCTCACATTTTTGTAACTATTTTTAGTTAGTTAGTCAGTCAGTCAGTTAGTTAGTTAGAGTAACTATCTTTTCACGGGACAACACTGAAGATGTGACACTTCAGCGTGTATGTAGCCCATCTACAGCCTGTATAACAGTGGAAATTTGCTGTGCCCTCAAAATAACTCGAGACACAACCCTTAATGTCTAAACCGCTGTCAACAAAAGTGAGTACACCCCTAAGTGAAAGTGGCCAAATTGCAATTTTATACTGTTATACAGGCTGTAGGCTGAATATGTATCGAGGTGTCACATCTTCAGTGTTGTCCCATGAAAATATATAGTAAAATAGCTACAAAATTGTGAGGGGTGTACTCACTTTTGTGAGATATTATATAATACATTGTGGACGACAAAATGGACAAATGTCAGACTTGGATTTTCCACTCCATAACGCACTTGACCACCAATCTTGGTTCTAAAATAGTGGTTTCTTGGCTGCTACCCGTCCAAAAACATTCCTGGTGAATCCTCTCAACAATGTAGAAGGTTCAACTTGGTATCTCTCCAGATGTGGCCATTGCTCTTGGGGAGGTCACACTAAATATGTGCAAATGGCAAAGAATTCTGGGATATTGGTAAATAAAAGAAACTTTAATGCAGTAAAGCAGACACGCTTCTACAAAACAAAGTTTGTTCAACCATACCATTGCAAATACCACTACATGGCAGCAATGTTCCATGGTCTCCAGGGGCATAGCAGCAAATTCTGGGCCATGTACACTCTCAATGTCAGTGGGCCCCATCTCCCTAATCGGGCCCTGGGTAGTCAGGTCCATTCCCCCCCCCCCACTACCACGCCCATGATGGTCTCTGTACTGAGGTATTTTGACACTGTACTTTCCGTAGAGGATGATTGAGGATAAATTACCATGCAATCCACTGGACAACTGCATGCCGTGCACCAGGCAGCAGGTCAGCCCAGACATTTGTTATAGAAATTAATGACCGTTTATTGACATAGAGAAACGGTCTGACTGACGACTCAGTCAGCACGTCTCTTACTTTAAAACCCGTTCCGTCAGTGGACTGACTGCAGAAATGCTTCGGTACTGGAACCAAATTGTTCTATTCTATTACTGTTCTTTTTTTTCTTCCCAAAGGAAATAATACAGTATCTCTTTTCAGTGGATGGTTTAGAAACACTCATTCCAATGAGAGCCCATTTTTGGTCAGTGTTTATTAAAAACCCTGCCAACCTTTGATGGTATCAGTCTAAAACAGTGGCGCATTATATGCTGGTATTTTGCAACGGTAAATTGGGCAAATCGTCTTCTCTTTTATAAGCAGACTTTATCATCAGCGACCACTGTTAGTGTGCAAGGACTGCAATGTTAACGTTATGTAAATAACCACCGAATAAAAAGGATGAAAGGCGGAAGAAAGAAGCCATTTAGACGCCATTCCAGGACAACTTCCTCTATTACTGTACATACTTTTAGTCCCCTTGGCTCTGTTCTTTAATGGTCAGGACCACCACAGAGCAAGTACTATTTGGAAGTATTTAGAGAAATGGATGGGCTACAGTCTAATTGTGGAACTACAAAGGGCTTCCATGTGAGACGTGGAACTAATAAAATAGACAATGAGTATAGAAACAGGTGTATTAGGTGCATTAGGTTATGAGCGATTATTTTAAGCATAACTTGCACGAAGGCTGTTTGGCTAGTTGAGTAAATGTATATTGAAAGTGAAACTGGTTAATATGGCACAGAGTTGACTGTCATTTGGTTTTGATGAGCCAGACAGAAGTTACTCTGTGCGATTTTGCTTGTTTTTATTGTGCTGGCTGGGCATGCAGCCTTAAGGGTTCAATGAGCTGTTTGTACTGGACAGTGAACAGAGGAGGAAGTACGAGCATACATCTCATTAGCACAGCACAGGCTAGGCTTTTGCTCTGAGACAGTGTACAAGAATTCCTTTGAATGACTGCATAAACTAAGCCTTGTATGGACATCTACAAAGACCCTAACCCTATTTTTTTTTTTAATCATATGATCAGCCGATTCCAATTTTCGTTCTGTTTTAAGAGTTAGAAATGACAGCATACAGATCGTTTTTTTTTTTTCCTCTTGTAGAAGAAGCTTGCATTGTTAAAGGAAGATGGCAGTGGCTGCTGGCTCGTCTGGTTTTGCACTTTTGCTGCAACCTCTTTTGTCTTTGTTAGCTTTGTAAAACTCTGCATATTCAGTCGGGTGCTGTTCTTTTAAATGTCTTTCCGAGTTCGTTCTTCCTCGGCTTACTTTCGCCATGCACAGCAAACAGCACTTACTGTGAAGTATCTTCCATGCTGAGGAGAAAGCTGCTGGGAAATAGATCCCTACTCCCTCGTTAGCGTCCCCACAACTTGTGCTGTTTCGAAAATGCCACACACTTTGGTTATTATCAGTTTTTAGGGTGACGTTTTGTATTAACTGTAGATTTGAAGCACGTTCAGATGAATTGCAATGAATTAACATAGTAATTTTTCTGCCGTGAAAATCACCCTTTCACAAAAATGACTGCAAACATCACTAGTGACGATCTCGTTAGCTCAGGAGAAAAGATTAATAAGGACAAAACAGCTGATATCATTCTGTCATGCTGGTTAGAAAGGCAGACAGGTTGCTTTAAAAGGGTAGGGGTAGCTTAAGTTTGCTCTGTTAACCATTGAAAATTGTTAACTTATTTTAATTATTAAATTGAGCCAAAGAAAAATGCACAGTCATCGTTGCATTGTATCAAAAGGGTTTCACAAACAAGGGCATTGCTGCTTGTAATATAGCACCCTGATCAATCATTTATCACATCACAGAGAAGAGTGGTTCTGGGACTGTGATGACCTAGTGGTTAAGGTACTGGACTATGGACCAGAAGGTCCAGGGATCAAATCCCACCTCTGCCACAGTTGGGTTCCTGAGCAAGACCCTTAACCCACAATTGCTTGGATTATAAGACGGTATTAATTGTGAGTCGCTCTAAATAAGGGCGTTTATTGCTAAAATAACTAAATGCTGTAAATGTAAATGTTTCAATTCTGGTGAAGAAGGTGTTAGGGCCTTCAAGAAAGTCAAGCAAGCATCAGAACCGTCTCCTAAAGAAGATGCAGCTATGAGATTGGGTTGCCAGTGCACAGCTAGCTCAGGAATGGCAGAAATTAGGTGCGAGTGCATCTGAATGTGCAGTGAGATAAAATGTTTTGCGGGATGATGCTAAGAAAGAGTATTCGAAAAGCCTGGACTGCAGAGGACTAGGGTAAAGTTATTTTCTCAGGTTAAGTCCTTACAAGGCTGTTTTCTGACAAGGTGAGCGCTAAAATGTCTTGTCATGCCAACAGTGAAGCAGCCTGTGAGACCATTTGTGTGTGGGTTTGCTTCTCATCCTGGGGAGTAGATCTACTCAAAATGTTGCCTAAGAACACCACCATGAATCAAGAATGGTTTCAAAACATCCTCCGAGAGCAACTTCCCCCACGATCCGGGAACTATTTGGAGATGAACAATTCTGTTTTCCAGTATGATAAAGCACCATATCACAAACCAAAAGTGGCCCAGTGAACAAAATATTGAAGTTGTGGAACCAGGAAACCCCCAATTGATAAACTGTGATCAAATCTCAAAAATAGTGTGAACAACAAAAACCCAGAAACCAAGATCAACTCCAAGTGCTGATTAGGCAATAATGGGTTGCCATCATTCTAGACTTTGCCCAGAAGCTTGAAGAAGAATGGACAGCACTAATAATATTAATATAAATATTATTAATATAATATTATATATATATATATATATAAATATAAATTATTAATAATAACTAATTAATAATAATAATATAATATTAAGCCGTTGCTTAAACTGGATGTATAAGTCAATGAAATAAAACAAGATGTTTTGAAAAAAAACGGAAGCAGCAAACTTTAAAACCAAAATGTGAGCCGTTCTTGAAAGTTCCACTTCCTCATCATGAACCTGCATCAGCTCTGGTCTCATAAACAAACCGCTGAGCTGTGTTTAAAACTTAATAAAACCATAAACAGAATTCTGAATTAAAGTTAGTAAAAGTACTGAGCTGTTCATGTGCCTGGATTTGTGCTATAATATGTTGCACAAGTTAAATGTAACCCACACAAAATCGGTTATAGGAGGCTGATCACCGGTAATGGCAGGTCATACTAAAAACCAGCCGGTGCAGCTCTAATAATAATGTTTTATGCAGTGTAAATGTGAGTTAAATAATTCTAAGTGAGTCAGAGATTTCTAGAATTAAAGTGGCTAGAACTGTCTAATCTGGAGTAAAAAAGTTCCAAAAAAGGAGAAGTCTCCTATAGAAACACTACTAAAGGCTTGTGTTTGATAAGCAGCGACTGATCTAAGGGATTGGTAATGCAGCAGGCGGCCCTTACTCGTTTTACTGTTCACACTCATGCCTCAGTAGTTGTTGGAATCACATTTATCTTCACTCTTCTAAATTGGGGCTATTAATCACCCATTTTCAGATATCAGGAAAGCAGTCATCCCCAAAAACAAGATTATGCAGGTTTAATAAGGGCATGTGCACTTCAGACGAGCTGCATTTCACCTTCAGCCTCTGGATTGAATTATGCTTTAGCAGTTAAGGTTGGTAAGTTTAGATTGTGTTCATTCATGTGTGTGTATATATGTATACACACACACACGCACACGCATATATACACACACGCGCACACACACACACACACACACACACACACACACACGTGTGTGTACTTGTTCTTCTATTCCGGTGAGGACTTGTACATGATTACACACTAACCAATGGGGACCCATGTCACCGTGGGGACCAAAATTGAGGTCCTCACGGGTAAAGCCTCACAAATAGGTTTGAAATCATGTTGGCAACACCCCCTGAAAATATCTCGGAAGTCCCCAGGAGATCGCTTTTCCTGGCATTTTTGTGTAAGTGTGTATGTCTATGCGCTTTTCGTGGTCACACACCGTATTGCAGGTCCCATTCCATCACGTGTTCTGGAACTGTGCGTAACATTTTGTCCACTCTCTAGTGCCCCCTATTCTAAAACACAGTATTGGGAGGGTTTTTTTATTTTTTTATTATTACTTTGTCATGTTTATCTTAAACCAAAGACATTAATGAATATGATAATGATGATTATTATTTGTATTATTATTATTAATAAATTAATTGTTTTTTTGCTTTTATAGTTACAGATCTAAAAAATATTTTTTATTACATACAATTTTTATTGCTAATTCATTGCCACCTGTTTTTAAACTGTTAATCCCAATCTTACTAATTTACACTGTACATGCTTACAAAAAATAAACTAGCATTTTATGATCATAACATAATATGGTCAAGTAGGCAATGCTGTCATATGGGAAACATTGAATTAGCATTTTAAAGGTTTACAGCCCAGCCGAATAACATACAGAACTCAAACTTAGCAGGTATAGACTACGTTATAGGATGATGGTGGCCCCTAAGTTTAATGACCCTAGGTCAAACCCCTGATGTACAGCGTCCCTTTCAATATGGTCAAGTAGGCAATGCTGTTATACAGGGAAACCTAATCCAACATTTTAAAGGTTTACAGCCCAGCCGAATAACATACAGACCCCAAACTTAGCAGGTATAGACTATATCATAGGACAATGTAGGACCCTGATTTTAAACAATCACTGAGACTTTGAAGACGTTCTGTGGTCTGACAAATTTAAAATTAAACTGTTTGGTCATAAAGACCTTTGTTACGTTTGGAAGTAAAAGTGGAACTGAGAACACCATCCCAACTGAGAAGCATGGGGTGGAAGCATCATGTTCTGGGGTTGTTTTGCTGCAGCAAAACACTTCACAGAATAGATGACATCATGAAGAAATAACCTTATGTGGGAATACTGAAGCAACATCTCAAGACATCAGTCAGGAAGTTGAATCTTGGGAACAAATGGATCTTCAAAATGTACAATGACCCAAAGCATACTGCCAAACTGGTTACAAAGTTGCTTAAGGATAACAAATGAATTGTTTTGGAGTGGCCATCACAAAGCCCTGATCTCAATCCTATTGGAAATGTATGGGCAAAGCTAAAAATGCATGTGCGAGCAAAGTAGCTTACAAACATTGCTCAGTTACACCAGTTCTGTGCCAAAATCCCTACCAGCTATCGTTAAAAGCTAGTGGTAAGAAATCCAAAACGTTTAACCCAAGTCATACCAAATAATAATGAAGTGTATTCAAACTTTTGACTTGCTAATAAAAGTTGCTTTAAAATGTATTTTCGCATTATGGCATTTAGCAAATATATATAATTTTTGTAATCCAAATTGACCTAAAATGGGAAAAGTTTATTCTGATTTAATGTCAGATAGAGAGAAAAAAATGCATGTCTTTTTATTTAGTTTATGTAAACATCTGGTTTCAACTGTATATATTTATCCCTCTACAATGCAAAATATCATTAAACTATTCTGAATTAGGAGGAATTTCAGTCCTAAAAAAGCCTAAACTGAAGAGGGATGATCTTTCTCTGCTCCCTCAGACGGCACTGCATCAAGAACAGTCATTGATCAGTATCTGATAGGAGCACATGGGTAAGGGATTAGTTAATCCAACCTTTATCAAGCTCTATAATACAGAGTTGCGTTCACAAATACCGCTTAAATATTTACTGTACAAAAAAACAAACCTTGTGTTAACCTCATGTGGACCATCACCATGGAAATTGTAATCAGGATTACAGAAATGTATTGGAACAAAGACAAGAAAGCAGTTTGCTATGAGGATCTAGTCCAAAAGCCAGGTTCTATCTTGGTATGGGGTTTGGTCCGGACCCTTGATTAAAGGTCATTTACACTTCTGTGATGCAACATTATTGCAGAAAAGTACACTGAAATGTTAGAGAAACATAAACTGCTTTTAAGATGATATCAGGGATGTCCAAGTATTTATCAGCAAGACAAATTAGAAAACGTTCAGACAGAAAAATCTAAATTAAGATAAGGTGATGACTCTTTGATCATACTCCTTAAAGATGCAGCCTTTTGTGGACATTGCTTTTTGACCAAATCATAATTATAATTTAATTGCATTTTTTTTATTTTTTATTCTGTAGCTGCTTACAGAACATTTTTTGTTTCATTAGCTACATCATTTTCAGGCAAATATGGGAATATGTTTGTTTTTATTAGAATACTTTATTATATTCTGTAAATGTATTTATTCATTGTTTTTACATTTTAAACTAACTAATTTGTAATTGGTTTACAATTCCTTTTAAACAGGTAATTTGAAGTAGAATAACACGTTAAACACATCCTGACTTTTAAGGTCCCCACTTGGACTATTCCCATCCCCCACCATAGCTGTCTCTTAACTACAGATATCTCTGGGGCGGTTTCCTCCACTCGCTAATGTTTGCTAGGTTGATTCTGTTGCACACTGCTTCACAGCTTCAGAGATCCCTGGTTTGACCCTGACCTTGGACCTCTGCCTGTTTGAAGTTTGCATGTTCTCCCCATGATAACATAGGCCCACGTGGCTTTCCTCCTACATCCCAAAGACATGCATTAATTGGTGTTTCTAAAATGGTCTCTGCGTGTCTGTGTATGTGAGCATGCGCCCTGTGTTAGCGTACTACTCTGTTTAGGGTTGGTCCTGCCTTGCGCCCTGTGCTGGAAACCTATAATTGAATAAATTAATTTGTGGATGCAGTACGTTTTGGAGATTTTAATTTGGTTATTATTATGCACTTGTATTGCTACGGTTTAAAGGCAGAACGTGCACTGTGAATAGAATCGGTAACACGTGGTCAGCTCGTGCAGATTTTTTTTACGTTCGTTGTAATTCTTCACGTATTTACTTCGGCACGTGCGGAGTAGCACGCTTTCACGTGGCTGCAAATGGACGGTAGAGAGAAGTCTGACCTTCGCACAAAGACCTGGAATAAAATGGTAAGTTGTGATTTTATGTACTAAGCTACCATTTAGTGTAATCTTACTAATGTAATGTTTGCGCGTGTAAATAAACTATAAAGAGTTTTACTGCAGTGCTGAACTTTCTAGCTAAGATACGCAGATGCTAACGCTGATGTTTAATCACAGTGGCGTGTTAGTGCAATACAAAATAAAAAATAAATCCGTCAGGATGTCGTTATTATGAGTAAGTTTTAAAAACGCTCTAATTATATTGAAATTATGAGAAAGTATCTAGTTATAACGCGAAAACGGCATATATTGCAATGGATCATGATACTGATTTGTGTAAATTAATTTTTTGAAGTGTTCAAATTTTTTTTAAATCGGATTGAAATCATAGTGTCACTGAGCACTATAGATGGTAAATTAATTAATATTTGTCAATTATGTTTGGCAGGTAATTTTATTTCGCGTCTTAAGAATTAAACGTGAAACATTGCAAGTAAAATGTAAAATTACAATATTTAAAAGTGGTTAAATATGAAATGCAATTAAAATGTAGACTTTTATAGAACTTAGCTGTTGTTTTCTTTTGTGAGATCTGGCAAATATTGGTGCTGTTTAAGATGCTCGTTGAGGAATAAGGCAGTGTGTAAAGGTTCAGCTGTTTTTTACATTTATAAACACTGTGGTTTGAGATTAAGATTTCACCCTGACTTAAGATAAGCTTAAAGTAAAATCTGATTAATTCTATAAACAACCAAGAATACCTCTTAGATATTTTATCCTAATAAAAACATAATTATGTCGTTTTACAACATACTTTCTGATAATAAAATCATGCTGAAGTTTTTCTTTAATTCCTTTAATGCTGTGTATCTGCAATACATCTCTACGTGATGAATTAAAATTAGTTTTATTAAATTTAGGAAAAAAGGAACATGTTATGAATTCTAGTTAATAAATATGCATATATAATACAAAACTATGTATATACTTGTATGTATATACATTTTATGGCACAATGTCATATTTATTTATTGACTTATTTGTGATTGTGTTCTTTATAATAAAGCATTTAAGTGCAAAAAGTGACATTTTTTTCAATATTATGGCATCATCCCAGATAACATGAATGTGAACACTTCATATTTGAATTATAATTGCATGAACATGTTGTTGTGATCTGTTGGAGCTTGAAGTTTGACTTCGTGTTTCCTACAGGAAGGTGGGCAGAGTTCTGCTGACACATCTGAATTCTCAGGTAAAGAAAAATGATGTGCAATGTATGATTTTATGAGTTCTAAAGAGTGTAGAATTGTATACTAAAATGTAAGTTTAGACAAAGTACCTAGAAAAAAAACAGGAAAAAAAAAAAAAAAAAAAGTGCATAGCCAAGATAATAAATCCAGTACAGACTCCGACTCAATCCATCTCCCCCCCCACCCACCCACCCCATCCCATGTAGAAATTAATATTTAATTCTCTTACCTAAAAATATTGAATTGTTGAATAGTTATGTGCCTTGTTTTTTTTCCTGGTATTTTTGTTGATTATGTCACTGCTTAAACATCCTATAGACAGGGTGCCTAGTTTATACCGTGTGTTTCTGGTGCAGTTTTCCCCTGAGTAGGGGTGTAGGGCAGCACTGCACCTAAATTTGCTACCCAACTTGCTTGTCCTCATCTGCAGAGTTTTTCAATTCAGATGCAACCAGAGGATTTGCAAAATCTTTCTTATTAGATAAGTGTTTATTACTGATTTAGTGACAGCAATGATAATCATAAAAAAAAGCATTAGGCCAGCTGTCTTACTTTTTAATCTATTAACATAAAAATAAATACTAATTACCGTTACTAGAGATAAAGCTAACATCATATCATCAACTAAAGAATTTGCTGAATTTGTTCCACTTTTCTCCCTTATTTAAATTAAATACCAAGTTGCAAGTTTTGTTTAATCTTGAACCAAGTAATACTTTTAATTATCTTTAATTTATTTGCAGTTGCTGATGGGTTGGAGCAAAAGAAAGAGGTAGGATATGTTTTTATATTTTCCTTGGTTAATTTTTATACCAGTTGTGTATGTCCACCATTGGGAAATCTTAATATATTTTTTTTCTGTGAATTGCAGGCTACCCCCCAAATGCAACGACTCCAAAAATTAATAGAACATCATAATGCATGTGAAAAACTCTTCAATACAGGGTACAAAAAAAGAATGATGGAAGAGAAGGAGCGAACCTTGATTTTACACCAAAGCCTTAATATAATGGTTAGTAATACTACTAATTAAAAAATATATATATATTACACTGTAATACTACTAATTTCTTAGATTTGTTATTGGAGAACGCTTTTAAGGCGAGAGCAGTACATGTTTCTATTCCATCTAAGAAAAAACAAACCATATATTTTAGTCAATGTGGTGAATTATCATTTTGATTTCCAGTGGAGTTAGGAAGTGTTTATCATTAAAAAAAAACCCTTATATTGATGTTTTCAGGAAGACTTTGAGCACTCCACTGACAGTGATGATACTGTTATCCTTCCTCGTACTACATCTGATGTCAATTTGGACACTAGCATCCCTGAGCTCAGAAGAACTGACAGTTTAATTGTAAGTTTATATAGAGACTTTCCATTTGCGTACTCCTTAATAAAATTCTAAATGGTGTGCAGTAATTGTAGTGGTTGGATGTCTGTTAAAATAAACCTGATTAATCTGTTGTTCATTTTAGCGTAACATACAAATTCTTGAGGGTGACGAGTCAAGCTCAAATCTGGAGATCACAGATGATGATTATGTTCCTGAATTTTCTGGTGAAAGCGAAAGTGCCAGTCCAGCAGAAGATGCTCGGTCAGAAAATATCAACAAACAGTTCAAACGCAAGATAAAGTTAAAAAATTCATCCCAATCAAAGGAAATTAATGTGCAACCAAGAAAAAGAATGCGAATGCCATCTCCTAACTCCCAAGTTACTACTGATTTCAGGGAATCTTCTTCAATTGATAGTTCTGATGTGACAGTCATGAAACTAGAGAAAACGAAAAATGGTGGCAGAATGTACAACAAAAGATTTCACTGTGTATTTTGTTCAAAGCCATTCAGAAAAATCGCGCGACATCTGGAAGCTAAGCATAAAGACAAACCAGAAGTGGCCAGAGCAATTGCTTTCCCAATAGGCTCTAAAGAACGACGTATACAACTGGGGTTACTGAGAAATCGAGGCAACCGAATCCATAATAATCAGGTGCTCAAGGAAGGTAAAGGAATGGTGATACCATCTCAACGACCAAAGACGGCTGTAAAATCTTCTGATTACATGCACTGTGTTAACTGTGAGGCTTACCTCCAGAGGCGATCTCTTTGGATGCACATGAAGAGATGTCACCTAAATAAAAAAATCCAAGGCTTAAAACCTGGCAAAACTAGAGTCCAGGCTCTTTGTAAATATGTGCAGCCTGTTCCTGACAGCGTGAATGTACAGTTTTGGAATCTAGTGAATGCCATGCATGAAGATGACATTACTAATGTTGTCCGTAAGGAGAAAAGCATTCTGAAATTGGGGGAACACCTATTCAATAAGCATGGGCATGATGTCACAAAACACGAATACATCAGACAAAAGATGCGTGAGACAGGGCGACTGGTTCTCCAAGGAAGGAAAAATGGCAAGTTAAAGGTCATGTCAGATTTCTTTCTACCGTCTAATTTCCCTTCTGTGATTGAAGCAGTTCACAATGTGGCCGGTCTGGATGAAGAAACCAACACATTCAAGACACCATCCTTGGCACTGAAGTTAGGCCACAACATAAAAAAAATTGCAAATATCGTTGAGTGTGAAGCCATGATTTCAGGTGATAAGGACAGTATTTACAATGTAAAGGCATTTAAACAAATCTTTGACACGAAATGGAATGAGTGTGTGTCATCCAAGGCACTCAGGAATTTGAGTGAAGCTAAATGGAATACTCCACAACTACTTCCCTTTACTGAAGATGTGAGAAAACTTCACCAGTATCTCAGCATGCAAAGAAAGGAGTGCCAAACAAAACTCAAAGAAGAACCAACTAAGAAGCACTGGGCAGAACTGGCAAAAAATACTCTGTGTGAGGTAATCATCTTTAACCGTAGAAGAGAAGGGGAAGTATCCAAGATGTCCCTTGCTGCATTCACACTGAGAGATACAACGATGACTCATCCAGATGTGGAGCTAGCTTTGTCTGATGTAGAGAAAAAGCTTTGTAAGCACTTCCAGCGAATCGAGATAAAAGGCAAACGTGGACGAAAGGTCCCGATTCTTCTCACTCCTGACATGCTAGAATCTATGGAGTTACTAGTCGAGACTCGCAGGAATTGTGATGTGCCTAATGAGAATCCATTTATGTTTGGGAGACCACAAGCTGTCACTCACTTCAGAGGATCAGATGTTATTCGGCAAGTTGCACGAAGCTGTGGTGCAAACCACCCAGAAGCATTATCATCCACGAAACTGAGAAAGCACATCGCCACAATGTCCAAGGTTCTCAGCTTGAAGGACAGTGAAATGGATGACCTTGCTGACTTCCTTGGCCATGATATCAGAGTGCATCGTCAGTATTATAGGCTACCTGAAGGCACATTACAGCTAGCAAAGATCAGTAAAGTACTTATGGCACTGGAACGAGGACAGCTGTCTGAATTTAAAGGTCAAAATCTAGATGAGATCAGCATTGATCCACAAGGTAATACTGGTTTATCTAAATATGTCAGTTTATAATAACAAGTTTACATGTAGAGCATTTTTGGTATTTTGCTGTTAAACAGATTTCATATAAACTCTAAAGAATTAAAATTTTTAGACTATCCATAATTTTAAATAATGCAATCTTTTGAACAGCACACAGGATATGAATAATAATGAGAAGTTTGATTGATGGAGTGTAGATAAGACAGTCTACCCAGTAGCATTAAGTAGAGATGTTTATATAAACCATGCAGCTCCAATGCAGCCCTGCTGATATCGCTTTACCCTATTCTGCAATTTCTGGTCTTCTCTTTAGCTGTTTGGGGTGTTATCTTAAAGTTTTAGCAATGTGATTATGTTTCCCAGAGAATATTGCCCTGGAGAGTGATGCATCAGACACTGACGATGAGCTAGACATGACTGAGAGCGATGCTGTGCCAACATCTTCATCTACAGCAACAAGTACATAGACCACTATTGATGGGGAATAATTGTCGGTTATGGGTTTTGTGATAAATTGAAAGTTTAAAAATCCGCTACTGAAGGAGGACAAAAACAATAATCCATACCCAGTCAGAGGTTTTAAGAGAACATTATTATTATGTACGGTGGCTCGATGGTGTGAGTGGTTTGCACACTGTCTCTCAGCTCCAGAAATACCCAGTTTAATCCCGACCTTGGAATGCCACCCAAGTTAAGTTTGCATTGTTCTCCCCAAGTCTGCATGGCTTTCTTCTGGGTACTCCGGCTTATCGAATTAATTAACTGAACCGAGTTACAGTATCTCCCAAAGCTGACCATACATTTTTGTAATTTGTATTTATTTTCATAGATCAACACAGAAGATCTGACCCTTTGATCTAATACAGTCATCCTTCCACAGTTTGTGTAACTGTGCCCTCAAAATAAAAACACAATTAGTGTCAAAACTACTGGCAACAAAAAAAGTACACCCCTTGGTGACAAATTGAGCCCAAAGTGTAAATATGTTGTTTCCACCATTATTTTCCAGCAGTGACATCAGAGTTGGTGGATGTTAGAGACCTTGTGCTCCTCCACCCACAATTTAAGAATGAACCACAGATGATCAATAGGGTTTAGATCTGGACACATGCTAGACCTTCACCTTCAGTTTCTTTATTAAGGCAGAGGTTGTTTTAGGGGTGTTTAGGGTCATTATCATGTTGTTATTCTGCCCTGTGGCCCAGTTTCTGAAGGGAGGGGATCAGGCTCTGCTTCAGTCACAGTGCATGTTGGTCATCATGGTTCCCTTAAGGAACTGTAGCTCCCCACAGCCAATAGCACTCATGCAGCCCCAAACCATAACATTTCCACCACCATACTTAACTGTAGGTAAGACACATTTGTCGTTGCTCTCCTCACCTGGTTGAACACCTCCGCACGCGCTCGACACCATCTGAACCAAATAAGTTTATCTTGGTCTCATCACACCACAGGACATGGTTGCAGTAATATATGGTAACCATGGTGATTCCTGTTCTGAGTGGAACCTGTTCTCTTTAAACCAGTGTATGATCTTACACACCATGCTGCAGCTCACTTTCAGGGTGTTAATAATCTTCTTATAGCGTTGACCATCTTTATGTAGAGTAACACTTTTTTTTTCAGATTCAGTTCTTTATCATGAGGAGCCATATTAAACGTCCAGTAATCAGTATGAGAGTGTGAGAGAGCAATAACACCAAATTTAACACACCTGCTTCCACTTACACTTTAGACCTTCTAACACTGAGTCACATGATACCAGGGCACAATTATTCACAATTTGGGCATTTTCACTTAGTGGTGTATTTACGTTTGTTGCCAGTCATTTAGACATTGTCTGTTATTTTGAGGGAATAGCAAATTTCTGGAAATTTCTGACAGTGTTTTACTTTTACCGTTAGTATGTATTAGTAGCATGCATTTGGTTTCGGTTTTATCACCATTTCCATTCAGGTTTCTTTAAAATACCACTATATATTCCATTTATTGTGCATGTGCAAGCAGAAAATGGTCTATTTGATTGTGATGTCATTGTTTTCTTATTTTATTCTCTTGTGTTTTAACAGGTACATCAGATGAGGTCTCTGTTAAATCACACACACTAAAAGGTAACCTCTTTTATGTTTTTGCTAGTGGATTATAAGATAATCAGTGTCCTCTGGTTCTCCAAAAGACATAACATGAGAAATGATCCCTTAGAGCCTATCAAAACAAACTGTTGTATATAGGGCTGCAGTGATCTGATCATGACACACACAGCTAGGTGAGACTGGGCCAGATCAGTTATCGAAATATCAGTACACTGCACTGTTTTGCTTATCGAAATATTTTTTAAAAGGCTGGTTAGCAGTTATGTTGACGAATGTCATTATTTGGACCTAAGTGTTTTTTTTGTTTGTTTTTTTTAGCTTTTGTTTCATATAAATTTATATTGGGAAATGTAAAAGTGTAAATGTAAAACTGGTACCAGTTTAAAATAGATGTGCTTTATTCACACTAATACTAGTACTAGTAAATTTAGTATTGGGTGTAGAGCTGCTGTGGTCAGGAACTGTTTAGATTATAGCTTCTTTAGTGATTGGTCATAAGTAATGCAAACCTTACATTTGTCTGTTTGAAGAATTCTAATGAAGTTACTGTCTTGTTGTTTAGGGTCATCAAAAAAAACCCAAAAAAATGAAACTAAGAGAAGAAAGTGGACAGAGGAAGAAACTCAAGCTGTGGAGAAAACACTTATGAAGTACATTGACTCTAGACAGGTTCCTGGTAAAGAAGCATGTCTCGAGTGCATTGAGGCTTCACCATCTGCACTTAAAGAGAGAAGCTGGGAGGGAGTGAAATTTTATGTAAAAAACCGTATTGATAGCTTGAAGCGAGCAGGTAAGATGTAAAATTGGTGCAGTATTGCTGCGAAAGAGAGGATTTAAACAGGTGGTTTATTGTTTGATAAAAAACCAATCCACGTCTTAAATGAAGCAGTTAAGAGGTTACTGTAGTGAAGGCTTTTAAATTTAATTCAGTGGGATTATTAAAGGTGTTTTATTTTGTAATTTGTCTACCAATAACATCACACAGAAACTTGATTTCTCTATTGGCTTAAAACGATGATAAATTCTATAACTCTTAAATGACTAATCCAATATTTTTGTTTAGATCCTCAAATTAAAACCAAAAGCCTGCCCTCCAATCACATCTTGATTTCTTCCTGGCAAGAACCTGTCAAAGTTCAAAGTTCTGCTTTGTTCATTATGAAGGTGGTGATGGGTGTGTAATATTCTTAAAAACTTTTATTTCTGTAAAAAAAAATCGAAGTTAAGCGAAAAACAATTGTGATATGTAGAATTTCCTACATTTTATTTTACACTGTATCTTTATTTTGCAATCTCTTCTATTAGTTGGAAAGACTTAATATAATACTATTATTATATAATATATTGTAATATTATATATTAAGTATATAAATAATATTATAAAGTATATACATTTATTTTTCTAAAATTATTTTTCTACTATTTACAGTAGAAAGTGTTTATATATAATGTTCTTAATTTAATAATTTATATATATATATATATATATATATATACATATATATACATACATATGTATGAGTGTGTGTATATGTATATACTTATATGTATATATATATATATATATATATATATAATTATAATAAAGTATATAGATATAATATATGTAAAGTATACATTTATTTTTCTAAATATTATATAATACATACATTTATATTATATGTCAAGTATATAAATTGTAAAATGCATTTAAAACATTTTTCGGCAAGACATTTTTTTTAAAGATGGTTTTATTTTTCGAAAATATAAATTTAACCTTTGGAAAAAAAAAAAGAATAATTGTATTTTTTAGTACAATTTTTTGTTTTTCTTAAATATACACCCTGTTGGAAGCCACATGTGCAAGTGAAATAAAGTGTTTTTAAGCATTTGATTGAGTAGAGTCCTATATGAACAGTACATACTGTATCCATCCATCTATATGAGTGACTTGTAGTGGTTGTGTAATGGTAACAAAAATATGAAAAATACATAATTATGTAATACAGGAACCATTCCATTTTAAATTAGTCTCTATTTTAAAAACTTTTACTGATTCAAATGATAGTTTATTCAAATGTATTTCCTACATCTGAAATGCTAAACTGCGCCCCCTGGGTGATGGTTGTTATAAGACATGATCGCATGGTCTCCACCAGAATAGAAAAAACTGACAAAATTTGGGCATTTTATATTTGAGAAATGTTCAAATCGGAGTTGATATTTGGGGTCCCATGATACTTTTAAAATTTTTGAAGTTGAAACAATATTTTTGTTACTTAAAACCATGTTGTTATTACGTTTGGAAAGTCGTGTCCCCACGTCTAACCTTTCTGTCACGAGTCCCCATTAGGTAGCAAAAACAAGTATGTGTGTGTGTGTGTGTGTGTGTAGATAAAGATGGGTATTGGTGGGTGGGTGTGTATAACTTTATTCTTCTGTAATCGTTCTCCTGAGATTGAAAAAAGAAAAAGTTTAAAAAGGGGGAAAACAAATTTAAATAGAAACAATTTATGAAATAAAACAAATTTAAAAGAGAAAAAAACTAATTTGAATGGAAACAAGTTATAAAGTAAAAAAAAAAGTTTAAAAAAGGAAAAAAAAAACCCTAATTTGAATAGAAACAAGTTATAAAATAAAAGCTTGAAAAGGAAAAAGAAACAAATTTAAATGGAAACAATTTATAAAGGAAAAAAGTTTAAAAGTTTAAAAACCTTATAAACGAGCCCATATTTTTGGCAGCAGGCCAAACATGAAGCAGCTTTTTCTTATTAATTGTAACTCGTTTCTTTTCCCTTTTAATTTCTCTTTTATTGTCCCTCTTTGTCCAGGTGCGATCGCTACTTCTTCATCCGGCACCGAAACGAGACCCGGGGCATCGGCGGGATCTTCTTTGATGATCTGGACAAGCCGAACCAGGAGGCGGCGTTTAACTTTGTGAAGAGCTGCGCTAAGACGGTGGTGCCATGCTACCTGCCCATCGTCTACAAGCACCTGAACGACACCTTCACCCAGGAGGAGAAAGACTGGCAGCAGATCAGACGTGGCAGGTGAGTCTCGGACATGATGTCATAACGGTTCCGTTACCCCGGGCCGTTTGTGTCATTAATGGCTTTAGGGGTTCGTCCCAAAATTCTCATAGCATCCTTTGGGGTCGTTTGTGTATAAGCTCTTTTTGTGGAGCGGTTCAGGCAGCGGGACATGAATCTGGGAGCTTGGCTGTGGTTTTGCCCGGCCACTGGATGTGTGACTGAAGGTTTCATGCTGGGTTTCAGGTACGTGGAGTTTAACCTGGTCTACGATCGGGGTGTGAAGTTCGGCCTCGCCACCCCCGGTTCCAGAGTCGAGAGCATCATCATGTCTCTGCCGCTCACAGCAAGGTCTGTGTGTGTGTCTGTGTGTGTGTGTCTGTGTGTGTGTGTGTGTGTGTGTGTGTGTCTGTCTGTGTGTGTGTGTGTGTCTGTCTGTGTGTGTGTGTCTGTCTGTGTGTGTGTGTCTGTCTGTGTGTGTGTGTCTGTGTCTGTTTATTTATATATTTTTTTTACTAGGTATTATATTATAAAAATAAAATAACACATGTACAGAACAGCCTAAGGAGCAAGACTGGCTATTAAACAGCAACTAACGTGGTTCCTCACATGTGGTCTGCTGTTTTAGACTTAGTTAATGACTAAGTTAGTTGATGACTTGTGACTGTGGTCTATATACCAAAAAAAAACCCAACCCAGACTGGTTGTTTGGAAATTTGTGAAGTAAGAAGTCTTTGGTCATGTTTAATAAGAATTCTGGACTGCATGACCAGTCTGGGAATGACTTGTTTACGTGCCTGTGCTATTAAGTTCGGGCTAAAACTTGTGCTTGTGGCTGTTTTTCCTGACTTGCTGAGTTTGCACCTGCTTTGCCCTCAGCGTTGTCTCTTCGGGGTGATGCCGTATGTGCACGGGTGTGTGCAAGAGCCGAAGAACCACAGGAGAGGTTTTTTTGGGTTAGGCTGAGGACGGAAAGACTAGAACCCCGGTAGCATGTCTGCTGCTGTGTGACTGGGCAAGGCGCCACTGCACAGCCTCGTGTGTGTTTACATAGTGTTGTTCTGTAGAAAACGGTCCGCTCAGTGGGTCATTAATGCCTATTAAGAAAAGCACTGGAAAAACAAATGTGTTCATGAATCTGTTTTGCTTAATTGTTTTTGTGCAGTTGTTCGAATGCGCAGCTCACACCTGAACGCCGGTGTAGCTGGTTTAATGGGCTTTGGATTTGAATATGCTGTAGTGATAAGGTAGGCATCCTTTCGCTTTAGGATTTTTATCAGGCCTAGTCCCTCCCCTTACCTTATCTTCCCACAGTCCTTCTCAGAGAAACACGTGCGCTCACAGAAAGCCAAATAAAGCTAAAGGGGAGGGGCTGACCGATGGCCGTTTGGACTAAAGATCAACTCCCTCAGTCCTTCCTGCCCATTCATGGCACGACGCAGTCAATGTGAAAATGCCGTCTTATCAGTCTGACCTGTTGTTCTTTAGCACTTCTGGCCCGGGCTGTTTCTTTAAGGTGATCTAATTAATGTTTGACACTCAAATAAGAATTCAAGCCTTTGCATTTGGAACTGAATTGTTAGTGTTGCAAAGGGGGTGCTTCGTAACCCCCCTGATCCTTGGCTTCACCTGTGTTTTGCCTGTCTCTCTCTGACTTGTTGTTTTGGCTCTTTGGTAAGACTAGGGCGTGGCGCTCATTTCTGCAAAGCCCTTTTGTTGGGCAGGAGTTAATCTGGGCGCTGATTATACAAGGTGTGGCCGCGTATCTGCGACCGTAGCTCTAAGTAATGGCACAGACGTGGCGGCGGCTCAGACTGCTCTTTTCTGTCATGATGATGGACGTTCAGTACGAGCAGGCCTATTTAAGGCTCTATTTAAGAGCTTACTGACCTTAAAGGCAGCCCGTTAATGACTTTGTCTCATTGCTCTTGCTGCACTGTCAGTCATAAAGACAAAATGAATGGTTTGGCCCTTCTGGATGGAAACGCTCTTGGGCTTTTCACGCATTTCAAATCGAAGTAATCTCTAGCTTAATTACTAAACTTGCAAAGCCAGATTTCTTCACTTCAGATTCGTGTTCGCGTGCTGTTGGCTTGTCTGAGCCCGCCAATCCAATCGGGCTTTCGAAATGGAAGTCGCATTTGAACGTCTCAGCCTAGCGCACCCTTAAGCGGGGGACGTGTTGGGAAACGCCGCTCTTAGTCATATTACAGGTCCGGCCCTGAAAGACTGTCATGTTTTTCAGCTCTTGAGACACCATGTCATCTGATTACCTAGATCAAGAAAAACACACACGCCTTCTAAATTCAGTCCTGGACTAAATTTAAGTCAGCGCTTAAGTACTTATGGGTCATCATGATGTTTTTATCAGCTGTTCGTGGCCTTGGTTAAGAGAGTGAGTCAGCCATGGTTGTCTCAGCCTTATTAACTGTTTTGTGTACTGGAACTGTTTTTGTGACTGAGTAAATCGTGAGGGAATGCTTTCTAATCCTGTTTGTATGTCACTTTGGCTTTGCAGCATTTTGTTATTTTCAGCATAGGCATGCATGTGCCAAGATGCTTTATTTGTGTTAGAACCAACTGTTCAGGAACAGGCTTTCCACACTTCCCTGGATTTGGTTGTTGCAATGTTTGTACCTGTTGTTGTAACCTTGTGCCCTTCTCGCGCAGTCGTGTTTTATTAATGCTTTACAAAGCTGGAGCGTTGACATTGCATGCAGTTAGCGCCTGGCTTTTTACACTTTGTCACTTTGTGCAACAGTTCTGTATTAAACAATATAATTTTTGACCTATAACAGGATTTGGTGTTTTGGAAAAGTAACCCACTTGATTTGGAGTAGGATTAACATGCGAACACACTCCCATTTCCTCCTAATTATCCTGTCGTTTGTCAACCGGTCACTCCTCCTTATCCAGGTCTGGTGGTTGATTTATTTAAGCACGTTCGTTCGTTAATATTATTATTCGTTAATAGCGGATGCAGGATTTGGCGTGGCCAAGCGAATGCTGTCCTTAATTTATACAGTGACATCATCTTTTAAAATGCATATAAATTTATGCATTCATTAATTCAATATCTTCCACTTTATCCACATGGGCAACTATGGGCTCAAGGGCAGGAACAACCGTAGACTGTACGCCAATCCAGTGTAGGGTGTTGGTGTGTGTACACATATATTGCTCACAAAAAATAGGGTATATTTAATTGAGTGATTTCATTTTGAAGCATCTGCACATCTTTTGTGAGCATTATACATGAAATGTATCATAAGCATTTTTCATACGCTCCCGACTCTTTCTGATTTGTGGTTGTATCAACATGTAAAATCTGTCTTTTTCTATACAAGTTGGCTTTCTTGTGTTCCTGAAGCTTATAAATATTGTCAGCTGATCTTAGCTCAGGAGGACCAGTTGATTAAATAGATGAATTACACTACTTTTTACACACATTTCTACACTTCTGTACTCTGTTTTTATGCATATTTGTTAATCCTATTATTATTGTACTTGTGCAGACATGGAATCAGTAGAAATATCTCACTGGCTCCAGAAGTTAACCAGTTCATGTTTTCTCTTATGATGATGTGTTGTTGCAGGTCTCGGAGACATGGCTGTGTCTAATAGCATCGGCAGTAATGTGTTTGACATACTGGTGGGGCTTGGACTCCCATGGGCTTTGCAGACCATGGCTATTAACTACGGCTCAGAGGTAAAGTCTTCCAGTTCCAGAGTATATCCAGAGGCTAAAGTATTCGAGTCATAAATACTGTAGTTGTGGAATCACCAAATGTAATGTTTAGTGTTTTATTCCCTGCCTTCATACGTAGGTGATGATAAACAGTAAAGGATTGGTGTACTCGGTTGTGTTGCTGCTCGGCTCTGTCGCTCTCACTGTGAGTAACACAAGCACAATCACACTGCCTGATGTAGTATGCTACCCACATTTACATTCTGTATGCTAGCCTTATCCAATGTATCCAGAGCGATTTACAACAGATACAAATACTGACATAATTATAAGATACGGGACCTTGCAATGGCCCAACAGTTTCATCTTGGAAAAAGTGAGATTTGAACCCTGGACCTTGTAGTCTTCAAACTTTGACCGTTAAGCACAATACGCCAACTGATATCCTTTTATCTCTATCACTTAATTATCGATTAATATAGCCAAAATTGCACCAAATGGATATTGGTATGAAGTTTGTCTCCCTTTACTGCTACAACAGCGTTCACATTTCTGAGAAAGCTTTATACACGAGTTTGGGACATGTGTGTGAGGTCACTGATGTTGGACTGTAAGCTTGCCGCAAAGTTGTTATTCCGATTCCTTCCAGAGGCGTCTGGGATGAATATCAGAGGTCATGCCTTTGTACAAATTCTCCAACAAAGTCATATTGCAAATCAATTATTTCTAGATTTTATTATAAAGTACAAAGTATTTTTTAGATTACATTTACAGTTTATCATGTAGCACATGCCCCTGTCCAGAGCATCTTGCAGTTGACACAGTTTTATAATCCAATCAATTGAGGAAGGCCCTTCACCCTAATACTGTCCTAATACTGGCACCTTTGCAGAGGTGGGATTTGAACCCTGGACCTCCTGGACCCTTTGTGGTCTTATTCGTTAGAATAACGTCTGCACGACAGGCCTACCAGCATTCAGTGTCAGATTTTAATTGTCTTGTAGCAACTGCGGCAAATCCAGCTAGAAAAGAACAGGTACTATGTCAGTAAGTTTCTCACTGTGACCGAGTTCGCTCGCTGTAGGTACTGTAAGGGAGAAGGGATGTGACAGGTCTTTTAATTAGGCTGTTTGATTACACCATTCAGAACGATCCCAATCTCACAGAAGTTGCATTGCTGAAAATGCTAAATACGCTTCAAATGTTATTCATTTGAAAAAAAAAAAATGTAGAAGCCATCAGGTTCAAAAATCATAAACGTGATGGGACAAGGACCTGTGTAGGGAAAATAATCATTTTTGTTGCAACCCCTCTAGGAATCTGTTAACACACTGATAAAAAGGGGTGCTCTTATAATTTTGACTAGCCATAACATTAAAACCTCCTGATCAAAATGATTAGGTCCCTCTTGTGCCACCAAGACTGGCCATTTGAGACGCCACAAAACTTGGGACGGTGTCCTGTTGTAGCTGTCACGTTAACAGCAGATCATGTTAGCTGTGAGATTGGGCCTCCAGGGATCAAACTTTT
This sequence comes from Parotocinclus cesarpintoi, assembly GCA_034780495.1. Lineage (NCBI taxonomy): Eukaryota > Metazoa > Chordata > Actinopteri > Siluriformes > Loricariidae > Parotocinclus > Parotocinclus cesarpintoi. Next base: position 24,857 of record JAUZSV010423774.1, read on the forward strand.
TTTTGTTCCAGCTCGTTGGCCAAGTACTTGGTAATTTCAGTGTCAACAGCTTGAACTCATTGTCATGTTCTTCAAACCATTCCTTAACAATGTTGCACTGTGGCAGAGTGCATTGTTCTGCTGAAACTGGATAATGACTTTAGGGAATAACATTGCTCTGAAGGGGGGGCACATGGTCTGCAGCAATGTGTAGGTAGGTATATGTTGTAACGTCCACATGAATGCCATTCCCCAAGGTTTCTCAGCAGAATGTTGTCCAGAACATTGCACTGTCAATGTTGTTCACTTCACTTTTCAGTGTTTTTAGTATTGTAGCTGATGTGTGCATGCGGATCTTCTTTTTATTCTAGCTAAACATTCTGTCATGACGTGGTTGATGTGCTGCTGGCTCACTGCGTTTTTGTTTTTGGGGGCATGCACACAGATCCTGGGCATCCACGTCAACAATTGGAAGTTGGACTTCAAGCTGGGCGTGTACGTGCTGATCCTGTACGCCATCTTCCTCTGCTTCTCCATAATGATCGAGTACAATGTCTTCACCTTTGTCAATCTACCCATGTGTCAGGAAGACCATTAGAGCAATGGCAAGCCCTCCTTTATCACCGCATCTACAGATCCAGAATGGGCCGCCAGATACCCACTCTCCTCCTTAAACTACTCCATCGTCTCTTTCCCTTCTTATGCTTTAAACCACTGGTCTTCCACTGTAGTGTTAAAACAACCATTACCTCAAAGTGGGTGATTTAAGTCACCCTTCTCTTGCAGTAAGCTAAATCATGGACTCATCATTCGCCAAATTTAGGTTTAATTTACAGTTCCTACCGAGCCCTTCTGAGCCCTTCGGATGAGACTGTTGGAACAACAAGTGAGTTAACTTCTGTGCTATGAAGAAGATCTGGAACGAACTCTCATTGGCCCCTTCTGGTCTGAACAAAAATAAGCCAGCATT
>JAUZSV010423775.1:0-18292 GCA_034780495.1 Parotocinclus cesarpintoi
CCCCCCCCCCCCCCCCCCCCCCCCCCCCCCCCCCCCCCCCCCCCCCCCCCCCCCCCCCCCCCCCCCCCCCGAGAAAAGTACAGTACAGTATCAGGGAGGCAGCAATGCAGACTCTGGCCAAGTTCAAATTAACTGATATGTTAAATCAACATTAGTTTGTGTGGGTTTGCATTTTGCATGCTACGCAGTTTATAAATTAATACAAAAAAACCCTACGTAAGCAGAACCAAGCATCAAAGAATTTTTGTACATCTAGCTGTGCATCAAATCAATTATCTAACATAACAGAAAAGTCATCTACATTACCAATTACCTTAAAATACACTGTCACTTCAGTTCTTTATATTAATCAGAGAAATATCAAAATGATGAATAAACCCCAGGCTCATTTAGTCCACCAAGACCATCTTTATCTTTGTCAGTTTTTCCGCTGGCTTAAGCATACAGCATAGAGATAGATATCTACATATATATCTCACCTCTCTAAACAGCCATCATATCTGCCAAGATTGATGAGGACTATCTGAACCTTGAGGAGGGGGTAATGGTTTTGCATCGCAGGCCCATTTTTCCTCCAGATGAATCCTGAGAAAAACGGTCCCTACTTGATACATATAAGCATAATGCATAAAACACACACAGGGATGAATATACACACTTACATGCAAGTGAATACACACATGGCACACACAGATGTACACAAATTATAATGAGTTCATTAGCCCGTTGTATCCTCTCCCTCATCTGAGCAGGTCAAGCTTGTGATGAATGGTGTGTGTGGTTTGTAGCTTGGGGGTAGGATTTTAAGAGGCAGAAGGGGATAGAGGAAGCAAAAAAAATATATAGATAGACTAAGTGTGGTTGGTGGTATGAAAAATAAGAAAGGAAGGGGACGTGGGAGGCGTGGGGTGGGGAGTGAAGAACAAGGTGTTTGACTCACCAGAGAATTCTTTCCTGCTTGAATGCAGCATCTAGAAGACATTAGGAATTTAATGTGCTATTATTCTCCATTGCCCCCCTAAGCTTTCAACATCTGTCCTATGGGTCTGTGCAGTAATAGACATGGGCTTTAGGACCTGTTTCTCTGACAAGACACCACACTTACAAGAGCCCTTGACATGCCAGTGACTTAATCTGCGACTCCTTCCACAAAATTGACATTGTCTAGAGAGTAAAGCAATCAGCAGAACTGGTATTACAGAGCATTTATATTTGAGCTGGGCATTCCAGACAGACAAATCTTGACCTTTCCGAGAAACCCTGCTGCCGTCTTCCATTTCCCTGCAAGTGCCTTTCCGAACTTCCTTGAAGAATTATGTTTGTCATTGGACTTTGCTTTCCACAAGGTTGTATGTGGGTTTAAATTCCCATCAAGCAATCTGTTTCTCCTAATACCGCTGTGGATTTGGGGCTGAGGACAGAGAGAGAGAAAGAGAGAGAGAGAGAGAGAGCGAGAGAGAGAGAGAGAGAGAAATAGGAAAAAAGACCAAAACACTAGAGAGTGGGATATATTCTTGCACTTGAATGATGGTGAGAGACATTCATCTCTAGACGGCACAGATTCCTCAGAGTGATTTAGGTATTTGAGGCTGAGCTCTCTTGGCTGGCTAGTATGAAACAACAGAGAATAGAATGGGAAAATGGGCGAAAGTGCACACCACACATAGTTTTCACCTGTATGCTACCGACATTCACCTGTGATCCATCTTAAAATACACAATATTAAAAAAAAAAAATCACCATGTCACCTTACATGCAATAAGAGATTGTGATAATAATAAAACATAGAGTTAAAGTCAAGACCAAGGTGAATCCACGTCAAGAACAAAATATTTAGTAGTTGAGTCCAATTAAGACCAGGAAAGGCCAAGACCAAGATGAGACGCGATTAAGATTTTCATACATGAAATAAAAACAATTACTTCAAACTTTGTAATTGACTTTCCAGTCAGTACCCTTCATCATAGATAAAACATTAATACATAATATTATATTTAATAATGACATTCATAGTACTGGTTTCTCTGAATTTTTGCTATGAGGTATGCAACAGTGCTGTGTGAAATTGGTGGTCTGTTTGTGGCTATGATACGGCAGCTGCATTCCTCATACATCAGAATTGTCAATTCTATCTTCAGTTACCTGTGACGAACAACAAAAGTTTTGAACTTTGTGTTGATAACTTTGAACCACAAGAGTGATCACAAATCTGATTGTGGCAATCGATTTCTACATGTTAGGAGGTGTTGGGAGCAGTGGTTCCATGATAGAATGCACAAACAGTGAACAATCCCTAAATGACCCACTGGAAAAACCTGCCCTTGATCCAATATGTGTTTTCAAGATGGCAGCCATTTTTCAGACATTACTCAACCATTACTTACTGGGGTATTCAGATATGCCATTTTTCCATTTCCTTCTGAAATAAAAGGGTGCCCCGTGATAATTTATAGCCTAAAACTACTATTATATTATTGTCTTAGTCAAACTAAGGGGTTGATACTTTTGGAAACAAATAACTTAATTAACTTAATTAAATAACTTGATTAATTAATCAGAAGCCACCACAAAGTCAGCTGAACATAGAAAACAGCATACATTCCATTATTTTTTATTATTAAATGTGTAAACATAATAATAACATTTCAATCTGTCCTCAAACAAAAGCTATACTAAACTATACTAACCATGTAAAGCAACCAGTTGAAAATTCACACTTGCAATCTGTCAGAACATTCTAAATAAAATGTGTTCATTGAAAAAATATCTTTTTACTGAATTATTCTGTTGAATGGATTGTTCATATTTAATAACGATAGAAAAATGGTTTATTACCCCAACGTTAGACACACTGGACTCAACAACTAAGTGCACCTTTCCTCAAGGCAAGACAGAATCCAAATAAGATTGAGACTAAGACTGCTCCTTTATGGTCTTGAGCCCTAGACTGGCCACGAGTACTACAACACTGTCACAGCAATCAAGTAGCACACACAAAATGAGTCAAATAATCCACTTATCCACGTTATGATAGCAGTTAATGCAAGCCATGCAGACAGACCTGCTGTTCATCATTAACAGCACTGCTATAATGAGCTTCTGTCCAGCTCCATTGTTCAGCTTTGTAGTGTCACTGTCACTTATAGCGGGGCTTGCTTGAATGCTTCATCATGTGCTCGGCTACAAGACTGAACTGACCACAAGGGATTTGAACACCAGCTAAGCTGAACAGCCATTCATATTTATGAAGTCTGGCAATTCCAGTGATGAAGAAGGAAGGATATTAATGCTATCAAACGAAGCAATTTACAGCAAACAGTCTTAAAAGGATAAATCTGTCACTTTCATTCACATTTACCCTTTGATCCAGTGTGTCTTTCTCAAACACAGCACCAGTCTAAACAGCCATTAGACTCATTTGATGTGGCCCATGTGATAAGTCAATGACAGGTGGGAAAATTCTTAAGTAATAGTAAAATAAACTATAGTACTTAATCATGCTCCAACGTTTTTGTGCTTAAACGGCAAATTTTATCTGTACATCCAATTATACTTTCAGTTAAAGTCATATAAACTCCAACAGTTAATTTATTCTAAATACAGTACATGAACAATACAATTTAAGGGAGGTCTCATGTTTTACAATATATTAATTATCGTAATTAGTTATCTTTTATTAGTTATAGTTTCTTCTTTTAGAGGCATACTTTTTCCCACAACAAATAAGTTATTTCCTTAATACCAGCATCTGTGTTTAATTAAGGAAAGTTTTGAAAAGCAAAGTTAACTCAAGGATCCCCTGTAGGCAAAATTAAATATGCAATCCTTATTATTTCAATATTAAAACAGTGAAATTAATTTATGACTACATCAACCACAAACAAAAAAAACCTGAATCTGAACACCTACATATAACAAGTAGCAATATTTCTATCAGGAAAAAAGTAACAACCCTTTTTCTTTTGTTTCTACACAAAAACAACACATCCCTCCTCAGTAGTACATTGGAGGAAAAAAACAACAACACAAGCTTAACTAAACAGTTAACAGATGGTTAAAGACTGTGTCTCTAAGCACAGCTTCTCTACAGCAATTAAAAGTTTCTGGCTGTTGTTTCTCTCCCTGAGTGCAGACTGCAAACAGCACAAGAGGTCAAATATCTGCAAGGGAGAAGCACCGAAAAGAGGAACTCATCTGGATTTAAATACAACGCCTATTCACCTGAACGGGCATCCATAATCACCCAGCACCTATGTGAATAATTAGTGCAATAATTACCGACCTTAAAACGAGACTGTGTGCTGCCCTTTTGTATAACACCAGCAAGGATAACAGGTGCTGCTCGTGCCTGGAAGGGACAGAGATTAAAGATTATTTCACCATCCAGTGCTTCACTTTCCTTCTGGCTAAAACTATCTTCCACTTTCTTCTCTCGGGCCTGAAGCAGGGCCATGTGGGGCACCGTTTTCGTTACGGTTTACCACGTATGGAGTTGCATGCAGCAAGAGAATAACTGTTGTTTAATATGTGAGATCTAATATGTCCTTGAGATTCCTGAACATTCAGTGTCCACATCACCTCCAGCTATGTAAAGGTTGTTTTTCCCCAATAACATGGCTAATGAGCAGAAGCGCTACAATAATCCTGAGACGTGTGTGCAGTAAGTGTAACAGAGCTAAGAAAAATAAAGCTATTAGCACCATTGCTATTTTGTTAAAATCACATCCGAAACATGGGTATTCGTATACCTTTGCTCATACATTTACCTTTTGCTTAACCTCTGCTGCTAAATAAAAGATAGAAAGATAAATAGATCACTTGGTCTATGCATTGCCAACTCCCATAAGCACTTATAATCTCACCCCATTGACAAAGGCTGGCAACGAATTACACTCCATATTTCATATGACACGATGAAGCACTTGCACTATGTGGCCATGCAACTTCGTCCACTTAAAAAAAATCATTCAAAATCAAACGTTTAATTTGTGATAATAAAATACAAATGCTAATAATACAAATGTGCAATACAGTTTACACAAAAAGTTTGTGGACACCCAAAAGACTTCATTTAAATTCAATTTAAATTCAAATTATGGGTATAAGTGTGTTAAGAGGTTTTTTTGCCATACACTTTTGCTGCTACAACAGCTTTTCTTCAAGGGCTTTCCACTAGACTTTGGAACATGACTGTGAGCTCAGCTTCTAATGTTAATGTTTAGCATTCCAGTGCATTCAAGGTGTCTGATGGAGTCAAGGTTCTGTGCAAGTCAATCAAAACTGTTGAATTCATTTTCTATGGTATTTGCTTAAGGGGACAGCAGAGCAGAAAGTTAATCAACTTACTTGCTGTAAGCGAAAACATATAAATGTGTCCTATTGATAGTCACTGTATTCAGTACAACCCATACTGCCAATGTTTGTCTAAGGATAATCTAGAAATGTATGCTTTTTATTAAGAATGTATACAAGTGAGTGTTTTTTAAATAACGAACCTCCATAATTAGGATTTTTTACAAACGTGTCTATATAGTGCACCTCTGTACAGATCTTAAGGCCGGATCTTATCTTCTCCAAGTCGTAGCAATGGTTCAGCTTTTACAGATTTATACAATAAAATACAGTACTTCAGAAATTACCAGTTACAAAATGAATAACTATTATTTGGTCACTTTTTGCTTTTTCCCCAAATGGAATTTGCTGACCTTTTTTATTAAACACTTAAGAGTTAGCATCTCAGGAACTTGAAAGAAAATGAATCCTGGGGCCTGCCGACAGATTCTGTAAAGGAAATACTTAAGGATTTGACGCTATCATCAATTCTTGGGGTACCCCAGCTTTCATTGTTTGCTATTCTCATTTGGTGTGTGTTTTACGAATTACCCCAGCAGATGTAATGGATCACACGTAGGAGTGATTTTATTTCTTGAATTAATGAGCCAGTGCTTGTGATGAGATCACAGATATTATTCAATGCCTTAAGCTGGCATTAAGGTTTTATTTCCTAGAATAAAACCAATTTTCATTTAAATCTTTCTTTTGCCATTTATAGATTATTTTTCATAAGTTGTGATGACAAGTTATATACATACAAATGTCTTGGGTTCAAGACTAACGCATGTTTTCAATCAAAATTTTCACCAGAGCTGTGACATTATACTTCCTCCATAGACAAAGCTGCCAAGGAAATCCTGGATATCTGATTCTCGATGGGTGAGGCAGCCACAGTGTCTTTTGTCATGATTATTTCTTACCATTCATCACTAACAGAACAACAAAGAGCCCTGCTACTTACAATTTAAATAAGGTTTTGTGTGACACTTTCTGTGTCAAGGTGATGTATCCATTCAGCATAGGGCAGAATATGTACATGTCTATGCAAAATTAAGATAAATGTGGGGAGGAACAGACAGTGGTTCATTATGGTGGAAGAAACTACACGATCTTTCATGTTCTTCTGTTGTCTTATGATATCTTATCATTAGATTCCCTGACAATGATTTAGCAGTCGGTACATGACTGCATTGCCTCATGCTCTCTTTAAATGTAACCTTCTTTCAGACAAGCATTTCATTTGTCACTTCTGGACTGTCAAACACGAGGGCTGCATGGCAAAATTGGACACCTCCAACCATGGCTTGTCCTGATACAGGTAGGTGAGTATGCAGAATCAGGATGGAGGACAGAGCTGTATGCATCCATAACATTTAACTGGTCACAAAGGATAAGAGTGCCACTGCTGAAACATTACCAACTCTAATTTCTTTGGGGAAATGGGATTCAGAATCTGTTGCCAAGCTTTTTTCCCCACTCTCTCTCTTGTTGCCCTTTTGTTCTTTTAGCACTTCAGGTCATGGCCTCCTGGTTGTTAAATAAGAACCAGGCCATGTCTGCATGTAAGCTGGGGGACAGGAGGAGAGCATGCCCCCTGCTCTCTCTCTGGTGGCCAGCGACTGTTGCAGAAACTCACCATCCATCTCTGGCACAGCACTAATGATGCATTCTAAATAAGAAAAGTCTTTGTGCTAAGACCCAGTTTGCAGGTAATTCTCAGTTGTTGCTACCCGCTGTTAAGAGCTCTACCAGCTCTAATGCTTAATGCCAGGAAAGTAAAAGAACACATAAAATGAGCCGTTAGCATCCCTTCAAGACATCAGCAGTGCTTTTGAAGTCCTCGCAGCCCGAGTTCAAGCCCTTGGTTGTCTTCTCTGAGCTATGCTTTGGAGAAAAAGTTAGACTTGATACTGCCCTTGCTTTTTTCAATGCATATTTTAAATAATGAAACACCAGCAAAGCAGACCTTTTGCTGTTGCCTCTTGATAATACTTTGAAGCGATTTCACAACTGCTGATTTTGCTTGGCTGCACCCCTTGAGCGAGAAAGCACTTTTAGCATCTGAGAAATGTTACCTCAAAGATAAGATGACCTAATCCAAGAGACTTCATTGATATTTTGGAAAGAAACGTGTTTACAATAACAGATGTATACAAATTGTTAATAAAGCCCTGGGCATTCTTATAAACAGTCATTAACTGATAAGAGTAAAAAAAATAAAAATAAATAATAATAAATAAATAATTAAAAAAAAAAAATCAGTGAACTTATGAAGAGCATGTAGTTTGTTTGTTTGTTTGTTCACAAAAGGAGCAAGGTAACATCAGTACCAACTACCACGAGTAATTCCACAATGGCACAGGGAGGACATGCAAACTAAAACGGTTGGGCTCGACCTGAGGATCTTTGGAGCTCAAATTTGTAATCACGATTACATTAAAAAGAAAAAATAACCAATAATTACTGATACATTGGTACATTAGTGTTACATATGAACTACTAGGAATTAAAAAATCATTATGTACGCTCATTAAAACATTGCATCAGTCATAATATACTGAAATAGACAGCAGCCCTTATACGCACATAATCAAAACCAGACATTTAGGAAATATAGAAAATCTAAATTGCTTACTTCAAAAAGACAAATAACAATTATCCTCCAAAAACACTTTCAGGGGAAATTTATTTACAAATGTATGCTACATGACAAGGTCAATATGAACATTAAATACCTAGAAGGTCCTGTACATTCACTCATAACTGATTTGTTCCAACACATTGAACTCACGTAAAACTTGCAGTATCTAGCACATTTTACTTATTAGTTATACTGTAGTGACAAACTGGTGAAGGAAAGTGCAATGTTTTAGTAGTGCAGTATGAGAGACAATGGGGAACAAATCATACACAAATAGGTACTAAACCATGTGTGTTTGCATGAGCTTTTATGTATTAAATTCATCCAATGTATGCCAAAAATATCATGCTTCTACAATATTTACACACCCTGTCTCTAGGACCAACAGTGCTTAGCAGCTGAAATATATACAACATATCGAGAAACCCACAGCATTATACCTTTAACAACATATTCTAATGGACAGAGCTACCATTAATAGTCTCTTTTACCTAACCATGTGCTCTATCATTTCATCTAATTTGCCTAACAATAAAAGGTCCAATTAAAGCATAACCACATTACTTTGTTAATAAAGCAGACAGATTGACTCTGGGGAACACTTCATTGGTAGTTAATTATGCGCAATGGTAGTCTCACATCCACTGAGCAAATGTGGAGCCATAAAAGTGTTATAGGCTCACCAATTCCCACTCATGGCCATGCACACAGATATATCCAATGCTTTGCACAAGGCCAGAGAGACAGGAGAAATGGAGCACTCAGTAATTCTGCAGTTACCTCAGAGAGTTGGAGAGCATACGTTCCCGAGCCAAAATGAACAAAGGAACAATAAAAGGACAGTGATATTGCAATACACGCGTTTTACAAATGGGTCATTGCTAGGTCATGGCCAAATTGGCACTGATACATTTCCAATCAGCCCAACGCTTCATTATATTATTCTCTAACCACTACAGCCCATAAATGCTAGAAAAGGTAAAATTATTCAATGCTAATTTTAACCAAACACAAACTATTTTGTTGTAATAGTTTGTTGTGCGTAACATGTTACAGAGAGAAGTAAAGCTGTGACCCTGTCACTATAGTGAATGGTTTGACCCCGAGTGTCTGGCTGCACTTGCTATGTCTGTAACCTCATAAAGAGACACAGAGTAAAGCTTTCTAGCAGAAACCTGACATTTTGTCAATACTCTATTGGCATTCCACTTAACCCTGGGGACAGAAGGATCATTTTGCTGTTGCAGGGTAGTAAATGGTTTGTTTGTGTTGCAGCTTTCTACTGAAGATCTATGTATTAACCACACATGCTTGCTTGTATAATTTAGGACTTTTTTAATACAATGGGTGATTTAAATACACTGCTTTATCCTACAATTGTAAAAACAGAAGATGGAAAAATACTATAAAATACACTTTTTAGTCACCAATAGACTAAATCAATTGACCATATATAGACTTCCCTGTCTCTACACATTTAAAAAGGTTGTCAAAGCCTGTTATTTCTCCACATTAAAATCAGTTACAGCCCCATGTCATGCCACACTGCTGGAGAACCGCCTGTGATAAATGATGCTTGAAAAGCACTCGGTTCAGTCACTGTTAAGAACCTGGCTTTAAGCGCACTGGGACAACCTCATTTCCAAGGGTTAATATGACATGCCCTTTTCAAAACAACAGGAATCTAAGCATATCCGTCTGTCATTTGGAAACCTTGGGTCATTGGTGAGCTGATCGATGAGTGAGGTTGATGTGTATATGTTACACTGACATATACATCTTAATTTGATTATTCTTCCTGTCCATTATTCACCATATAGTCCCATCCTATTGGTACTTTAAAGCCTACGGCTTGTAACCCATTAACATGTCAGATGACATCGCTATCTTCCAGAATAGAGGATTATTCAATACTATTATTATTAATGTCATTAAGTCGAATTGTAAAACTTTATAAGGACGTTTTAGTCATATCTTCACCCACAGCTATGTACACTGTATATTATGCACATATTTTAAAACATCTTCTAACCCATACCAAATACTGATTTATAGAATAGGTTGCTTTTGATGGAAATGGCATAAACAAATGGCAAAAAAGATACCCCAAATCAGAAAGTTGAGGTAAAATGGAAAGTGCCTATAAAAATACACACAGTGTTTCTTATATTTACTTTGGCTGATAAATTTTATGTTTTGCTTGATCACCTTTATTTTATTTTGTTAATAAATATCCATTCCTCCATTTTGGGCCAGTAAAACTTTTGGGATTGTAAAGCATTTACCACTTTGTAAATGTTGCCATTCCGATTTACCATGCTTAAAATATGTTTTGGTAGGAACGATAACATACAATTTAGTATTTTAGGTGTTATTTTGTCCCATGTTCTTCTTCAAACAAATTACAAAACAACGTACAACAGTACAGGGTTATTTTTGTCGCAATTTCCGTTTCAAAATTCCCTGCACATTCTCTGTAGGGGACGGGTCAGGACTGCAGGGAGGCCAGTTCAGTACACATACCCTCTTTTTCCACAGCTATGACGTGCAGCGTGTGGTTTTGCATTGTCTTGTTACAAATTTGCATGGACTGACCTGGAAAAGATGACATCTTGAATGCATGTTGCTCTAAGATCACAATGTACTTTTCCGCATTAATGCTGCCATTAAATAAGTATAAATGACCTTTAACAAGGTCACTGACACAGCCTTGTACCATATCAGACACTGCCTTTTGCACTTATTGCTGATAACAGTTTTGATGGTACTTTTATTTTTTTGTCTGGCGAACACAGTATCCATTTTTCATGAAAAATAATAATAACGTGAAATATTGTGGTCTGACCACAATACACATTTGGACTTTTAGATCGTCTAAGCCCAAAGAACTTGATGATGCTTCTTGACATTGTTAACATGAAGCATCCTTTTGGCACATACATATATAATGTGTGTATATATATATATATTAAAGAAAAAAAATGTGATGTAGACTACAATTACTCCTGTAGATGCCACAGAATTTTGTACAGAATTTTGATCCATTGTCATTTTCAGTAAGATGAAATTTATTGTTAAATCAAAAATGTACTACAATAAATAAAAAATTATAGGTATAAATAATATACTAAATTCTATGTGACTTGTCAGACTGTTATTTTTCTTGCTTTTCACTTTAGTCAACTTGTATTCTGATTACTCCTGTGTAAAGTTTGGAAAATTGTGCCTTTCCTCTCTGAAGCAGGAGAACTCTTTTCTTTTAAACAGCCACATAAAATGAGAGATGTTGTAAGCCACTTCAGCTCAGTGAAATAATAGCTTGGAGGGATTTAAACAGAAAGCACAGGCTTAGGCAGATTTGATGCTGTCACACACCCAGCACAAACTTCTCGTTTATGTGGGAATTATAAGTAAATAACTATTACTTTCAACAATTTGAGCATTTCCTTTCTAACTGCAAATAGTGACAATGCAAAATTCAAACATACATTAAACAATACCTCCTGAATACTTGCTGCATCTGTCTCGATCTAACGGAGATGCTACCAAGAATGTTAGGGCTCAGGAGAATAATTTGTAAGTGGAAAAAGAACGAATGGTCCAATTTATTGCTTGCTGCAGGCTGAGAAGTTACAACAGTCTTTGATCTACCTTTTTAGGTCAGTATGACTTGAATACAGAAAGAAGTCTCAGATAACCGGACAGAAAAGATTGTGTTTTCTACAAAAGAAGTTAAGAAGCATTTCTCTGGTTGTACACTGTTTGGTTGTATGCAATGTGATGAATTCTTTATGGGACTGCAGTGTCAAGATCTAGTGAGATCTCATTTATGTTTATTTGGCATTCTGTCTATGCAATTAGACAAAGCAAGTCAGGTATTTGCTCAGTATTAAAAACATGAAATTTGAGTCATTGACAGTGTGCTTGTGAAAGTAGAAAAAAAACATTCCTACAACATTTTCTGAAGCATATTAAATTAATAATACATACACGGGACCGAAGGTTTAATAACCGGCTGGTCCGATTAAACGAATATACCCGAACGAATAAACGAATATATATATATGTTACAAGACGGGACCTGCTATGTAACATATTAAGTGTTTATTAAACCTTTATTGTGCGATTTACACTTATAGCGAGCGTACAAACAAGAACTACTGTTACTTACAAACTTTGTTCATTGAAAAATAATTTGCAACCAAGTTTTTCGAAACGATCAACAACACAATGTATAGGTACTCAGCATGCAAAGTATAATACTGTAAAAAAAACAAGTTCTTACCAAATTCCAGTCAACGTTTAAAGAACTTATCCAGTGTGATTTGACGCGCTTTAGCTGTGGCTAAGTGGCGACTTGTGGCTTTTTTGTAGTAAATGGAAATGTTAGGCAAAGACCTGTATGTGGCAGTAGAGGGCTGGGGAGAAACTCGGGAGCGTTGTAGTGATGCCAGAGATGAAGAGTTTCTTTGGTAACCATGAATCTTACATACTGTACACGTTCTTTTGTCCGATTAATCAGAATTTTGGTCCAAATAAGCAAATAACATTACACGTATATAATAGGATATGTTTTGTTACTTTAGGATTTGGTCCGAATAAGCGGCTGGTCCCATTAACCGGTGATCCAATTAACTGGAATCGACTGTACATCAAATTCAGGCCTAAATAGCAGAGACTAGTACGAGCGAATGCTTATGACGGGTAGAAAACAGCTTGGTAGCGTTTTTACTTTTGCTTCGGGTTTTATAAACAATACAGAGCTAAGAACAAGTGTACTAAATACACATCGTTGTTTATAGGAGGGACAGCGGGTCACGTCGTCTTACCCACCCATATCAGTTCGTATTGATCTCCCTTTAAGATCCTCAAAAAGCAAACGGAGAGACATAAACACAGAGCATGTGGGAAGCAGATGTACAGAAAGCGCTTCCATACTGAGAAAACAGTTCAGGGGAAGGAAGGAAAGGACGAGTAGGTCCATGAGCGAGGAGAAGTTGACATGGGACGGATGGACCGAGAGAGCGGCGAGTCGCTCCCAGAGGACGAAGTGCTGAGTCGCCGGTTTTGGCCATTCGTTAAGCAGCTTGTCAGGTCGTCTCGCGCTGCAGGATACGCACTCAGTAGTTTAGGTTATTGATTGAGTTCCGTACCCACAGCCATTATTCCTTTTAGCTCAACTAAGCGTTGGCCCGGCCCGACACACAGCGCTCAGCCACTGGGGTAAGCTTGTTTACACAGACAGGTAGGAATGAGACCTCAACGAGGCGCCCTAAAGACTTCCTAAACTTCATAGCAGAACAATTATTAAAAGCAAAGAGAAGAAGAGAGACGTAAAATTTCAATTTTCCAAAACTTCAATCAAGGTCCCTGTGCTGTCTGGCCAATATCTTTCCTAGATTAGATTAGAACCCTGTCTTTCCTTGTCCGACTTTCAAAACCTGACCCAGAGAGTGCAAAGCACAGGGGTCACCCTGTAGCCCGGGGGATAATCCCCTCCATGGGCCACTCCTCCTGGTGGTGATGTCTGTGCATGTACGTTTTGGGGACCTATAAAGTAGGCCTGCCAGGGAACTGCCAGTGAAAGCAGAGTTTCCTAAACTGTTGTTTATTTTTAGGGCCTAGCTTTCCTTTAAGCCTTTAATTCCCAATATGCTGCACTAATCCAGACACATACTTTCTCCTTGCCACTGAAACCTTAGGCATGGCCACCATATCTGTGGTCTGTGGCTTTTCGTAATGCTGCTCTGTAACGTGTAGTCCCTGGTTTACGATGGGGATACGTTCCAAAATGACAACTCCATCGTTTTGTTAATTGTATTGTAAACCGAGGAGTTTAATACATACTGTTTATATTGTATCATAGCCTAGCCTAGCTTAAATGTCGTTAAAACAGTTATTTTAAAGCGTAAAGTGTACAGTATGGGCTGTTAACACAAAGCTTGTTTTATAAGAAAACGTTAAATATTGAAATCTTTTGAATCTTTTGTATTGACTCCCTGCATCACGCACTGCCGACTTCCTCGTTTAGCAATGTAGAGTGCAGCAGAGTATCCTACTGCATATCGCTTGCCCGAGGAATTCCCAGATTTCCATTATAAAAAGCCAGTCACTGCTCATGAACGTGCTTGAACGTGAACCCTCGACCATCCGGTAACTCCACCGAGCGCAGCGCGGCTGCCTTGCTTTGGTTTCGCTGTCTTTTAATAACTGCTCGCAGCTACGCTCGAGTACGAAGCTCGAGTACGAAGCTCGAGTAAGTAGTGTAATTCAATTAACACGGCTCATCTTTTTCACAACGTTAAATACGGCTAAGCGGGTCGAACGAATTAAAGCCGCAACGCTGGGGTGAAACCGTGATGTCTTATTAACTGCTACGGTCTCGCGGTACACGCCCAGCCTGAGTTTCGTAGCGCTTAATGGTTTAGGTTTTGTCGCGCTATAATAACCACAGCCTGTAATTTGCACCGATGCATAGACACGTTAAACGGCTGTCGCTTTTACACAACCGCGCCTCTTAAGTACGGCTGAGGCTTTTCTCTTATTACAGGTCATATTCTAACCAATTAGTTTAATAAAAAAGGCTTTGGGCGACTCAGATCCCGCTTCGCCCCGCGTTTAATAAGCGAGCCCATAACCGCCAGTCCAGAGCTAGTTGAGATTCAAGTGATGTTGATTTTTTTTCCTCCCGAGCAAGTCATTATTTTTACGATTTGTCTGATGCAACCGCTGCTCCACGGACGGCAATTCAGTCCGCCGTGCTGCTCTAAATTGGTAATCTGTCCTCTGATATATGCACCAGTATAGTGATTAGTTTACTTTGAAAGCCCTATGAGCCAAATCCCTCACAATGTCAGAGTCGCCTTTATGGCTTCGTTCAATTAAAACCGAACATTTAGCTCTTTAACAAACGATATTTCTTGAACAACGTAGAGCTACGATGGCTCCAGTCCCAAACCGAGCAAGCCTGGGCTGGCAGTGGCAAGGAAAAACTGCCTAAACTGCTATAGGAAAGAAACGGCATGTGTAAGAATGAAAGCAGGTTCTATAATTAGCACGTTGTATTGTGATCGTTTAAATAAATAAAGCCGAATACATTATAGTAATATGTTAAGACTAATATTTTAATATGAGTAATGTAATATTTAGAGAAGTATAATAAAATAGAGAATATAAAACTGAAATAAAAGTCACGTACATGGAATATACTGAACAGAAACGTTACAGCTTAGGTTTCTCGATTCATCTCGAGTTTGTTGTAACCTAAGCCCATTTTAAACCGGGGAGCTGCATTTCGACGTTTATTACCCTGCAGAAATAAAAACAGCTCCCTCTAAACCCGCGGGTGAAACATTTTAATGTAAGAACACGTTGCTATTTCAATTGTTAAGCAAAGCCAGGCTTTTATCAAAGACATGTCATGAATTCTAAAGTAGATCCAGGCTGATTATGAGGTCTAGACTCCACATTGACTGATCCTTCTTCATCTCAAAGTTATTAGCTCTGAAGAAGCCTGGTCATTACGTGTTTACGCTGCTTTGATAAAAAGAAAAGTATCGACCTACTTTTTTAACAGACCTTAACTTGTAAGTGCTGTAAGACAGAGCGAGTCGTGCCCTGAGATCTGCAATCATTACATTTAATTACGTTATATGTTCACACGCATAAGTACGGACTGGAATTAACGATGTACAGTACTATGCAAAAGTCTTAAGCCACCTTTAGACTAGATAGACATGTTTTTATTATATTTAGTGCCACCTCCTTTTAGGAACATCAATAGCAACATCTGGGAGCCAAGCTTAATCTCGATTGAGCTTTCTGAAAGGGTAGCACTCAAGACACTACTGTTTCAGAAGGGATACAGGGTCAATAAAGAGGACAAAAAGAGGATTCCAAGTTTGATTGTTTTTCTATCTAGTGGTGGCCTAAGACTTTTGCACAATACTGTATATAATGGCATTTGTGCACCCCTGGCAGTCATAAAAAGCCTTTAAAACACAAAAAAATACATTTAACAAGACACATTTAAGCCAAGACGAATAACAGGGGGCCAAAAATCCGATTTAATCCAAAGGTCAAAGTCAAATCGATTTTTTTTAACAATGGAGCATCGTCTCAAACATCCATTGTCTCACAACATCCTATTATCTAAAAAGCCCAATCCCAAATTGAGCAAGCCTAGGGTGACAGTGGCAAGGAAAATCCCTCAATGTAGAATGAGTGCGATAGAAATGGGTAATAAATCGCCTCATATTTGTTTAAATTATTTCTTTTTTATTTCGCTTGAATCTCGAGTTGTTTCTTTGCCAGCAAAGACCAGTATGTCTTTGTTTGGACACTGGTAATTCTGGCTTAGCCAATTTGACCTTGTGAGTTATCCAGCCCAGACTGGCATTAACCAACTATTAGGTACACCTCTATTTAAACCCTGGTACTTCTGGTCCTCTAATACCTTAACCAGTAGGCCTCCACAGTTGCACAATTTGTTGGGTTGCCAAAGCATCGGAGAAGACTCCTGACTCCTGCGTAATGCGCTGAACAAGTGGCTGTTTATTCCAGAGGGAGTCACGAATAATCCAAAGCCTGCATCTCCCGTTAATGCCCCATTCTCACTTAGCTCTTAGCCATTATGTCATCATTAGCACACACAGAGAATGCCTCTAGTTCCTTTCATTTTGATCCTGAATCCGCAGGCAGGCTCCAAAAATGGGAGTGAGAAGCAGTCCCCACTGTTTTTAGCGTTTCGCCCCTAGGGCCATCACAATCGATCAGGGCAGGGTACGTATGGAGGATCGTCACTTTTTTGGACACCACAGGGCCATTAAGCTGAGACTGGAATGAGGCTGCAGCCCAGAGAGAGCTTTCTGTCTTTATTAACCTACAATCATAATGCATCTGGTGTGTGTTTGTGTGTGTGTGTGTGTGTCACTCATCGATACAGAAGCACCAAAATCGGGTCAGTGCAGCCCAAAAATATACCTGTATCTAAAGTCTTAGGGCAAGGTCAAGTATTTAAAGTCAGCCAAATTGTTTAAGACGTGGAATAAAGCATCCCCCCAGGAACCCGGATTCAACCCAGCAACGGGCATCTCATCACAAACACCCACTTACACCTGTGCCCTGTGTTACCCAGGAGAGGCGTGGGACACCAAAGTCATGTTCACTTCTGTTTTTCTATGGAAGTAACCTCAACAAATAATGCATTAACCCCCCTTTTTTTGCTGTTAATAATTTTATTTTAGTACGTGACTGTGTACAGGCGGTAACACAACCATCATTAATTAAGGGAAGAATGATTTGAATTGGCTAGGCATTAGGAAGTTTAATCAATATGGCTGTTATTTGTCCTGCCCCGTCGGCGCTAGCAGTCCATTCTAATTACTCACGCTGGTGCGTCTTGTTCCGAACAAAGAATAAAAAGCCGACAAGGGACAAAAACGCATTGGTGTAACGTGTTCCTCTTCGTATGCACGACGGATTGTGTTTTGATTCAGCGATCAGTGCTGTTACCCAGCTGATCTCGCTTTCCTTGATGGTACATACAATCCTACAAGGACAAACCGTTCCCGATCACACACTTTTGGCCTTGCATCCGGTAGCGTTTTTGTAATCTGGAATAAGGTTTCTGGGGCACACATGCACGCTGCCTGGTGCTGGGCCTCGGGCCCAGGTTGCCGCGGTGGAGGGCACAACATATTTCTCATAGAAGAAAATGACATCACGAGGCAGCAAATAAAAAAAATACGCTGCAGTTTATCAGAGATTGTTATTGTCTCTATGCTCCTTTTGTTCTAAATTGAAAACTTTTTTTCAAAAACGAGGGTTTAATTTACACACGGTTCTCCACGTACACACCCAAAAATGGGTCCTGCTATCCACCCGGCGTTGGCGTCCCCCATTTAAAAACCTAGATTTCTCTCAACCATGCTACTTGGAATGCGAATCCTAGGAAGGAAATGCTTTTCAGGTCACATGTCCATTATCCTGTATGATTCGTCCTCACCCCTGAGTCGCTGGACCTGGTGCTTTTTTTGGAAGAACAACCGCAAATATAGTACTGTGCAAAAGTCTAAGGCCACCATTAGTTTAGAAAGGGTATTGCTAAAACAATGGTATAGTGACTGTTTATCATTATTTATCTGCCTCTTTTTTCAAATACAACCAGAAATTACAGGAAATGTATATGCAGGATTAAAAAACTGTTTTTATAGGTTATAGTGGCAAGTATTTAGTGTGACAGGATGCCAAACTGACCCTTCTACAGTCCATAGAAATTTGATCAGGTGATCTTTTTGGAAGTGTAGCAGCCAAGAA
>JAUZSV010423786.1:0-10614 GCA_034780495.1 Parotocinclus cesarpintoi
CATTGCTTGTGCCATACACTGAAAAATAAACACCCATTGTTCTGCATCTCCGTCTTCTGTCCTCTCAGTATTACCACTTCTGACAGCATGTCATAACAAGGTGCTAATTTTATCGGACTAAGATTCCTATGTAATTTGGGATTGCTGTGAATATTTATTCCTTACAATTTTTAATAAAGAAGTACTTTTTTGCTTTGAGCTGCAAATGCTTTTGTTCCTGCTAATTTGGCACACTTTTCAGAATGGGATATTTATTTGGAGGATGTTATTGGGTTTTTTTTCCCCCCCCCTTGCTATTCACTTTAAATTTAATCAAAAACATTGTTCTGATCCAAGATCTCAGCCAACCCCAGACAGTACATTGGTCCATCACAGAACATACAAGATCTTACATTAGATAACATAGTAGTCCACAGAAATACTACTGAAAACAGTAGTATTGTGCCCATATGGAATTCACTTAGGCTGGTTTATTAAAATTATAGTGAACATGACGATCCATACCATATATTTAAGTTAAATCATTATGAGCATATGGCTTGTTGTTGGTTTGTGCATGCAGAAATTCTCACTACCATCCTTAACAAGTAAACAACAGGGAGAGGAAAAAGTTAGGTGGGCTAAACAAGATCATAATAAGCAATAAGAGGCAGGAGCTGTGCTGGAATACATACTGTACTTTAATGTACTTATAGATTGTCACTATCGTTAAACAGGCATCCATTGCCACCAGAGCAGCTAGCCTCAGCCAATGGTTTTCTGAAAACCACAAGACCAAACATACTTAACTCAAGGTCACACCACAAAAGCCTGCTGTTCGCCTCTCTTGTGAGTGGCATGTTGCCGAAATGGTTAGAAAATAGTGACAACATCCAAAGCACACAGGCGGCCCCATTGCTGAAATAAATCTCAATTTCATTGAGCCTTTCTCTCATGTAATGAATAAGCAATTGGGTCAGCCCTAATGCCCTCAACTGCTTTGCTTATTGCCACTTTTATACAGTTTAATCTTAGCCAGTGATGTTTTACAAATGGAGCACAGGAAATGTCTGCTGTTAGTGTTGTGTGTCACACCACACACTCTCCTTCACCGGATGCCTGTTGTTTCTGGGATCGTCATTTCCCTGTCATATTTAATGGGGCTGTCAGGAGAAGCAAAGGTGTATTGCCAGTCATTTTCCAAATAATTACCCTCTCCAACAGAGGACTGATTGTACTTTAGCTGTGTGGTCTGAATTCTGAACATACAGGAATGAGCTGAGCACAGTCTCTAGCCAAAATGTGGAGTTATGATACAGGATGAAGGTGTGGCTACCTTTAGAGGATGTACTGTGCATCACTACGACTACATTCCATATTTAGCAAGTGTTTCTTTCTTTAGGGATACAATAAAAGAAGGCTTTCGTTTTAAACACACTAGAAGAAACTAGCGTGAATATGAAATATAGGCCAAACTCTTTTGCTCTCAATACTACGTTTCCAGGACTAGCTCTGGCTCCTTGCACTCAATATGCACTGAACTGGCCATTACATTTTGAGATTAGATGGAGCATCTAAAATGTCATTAATGTGTGAGGTACATAAATACCCTCTAAAGGATATGCATTAATGGTAGATTTTCATTTATAAAAGACAGTAGGGACTATGTGATTCTGTGCTGAAATGCAGAGAAAGAATATAACTTTAATGATTGAGTGTTGCACTTATAACTTGTAGACTGGACTCTTTAAAGAACCAGAGTCACTGGAATCTAATATATGAAAAAATTGCAGGAAAACAGCAGCAGGATTAAACTGTTTGTTGTTTTTAGGTAATAGGACCTTAGGGGCACTGGCTAATTTTAACACTTCCATTCCTGGATCTGCCTTCTCTATCACTGGAACAACATTGTCTTATTCCACAATTTTAGCAGGTTGATTTGATATACTTTAAGCATATTGTCTCTATCAGAATGCCTTACCACATAGTCCAACTCTCCAACCCACCATGCAACCACAAAGGGTCCTTGCCACTTAGCTAGTAAGTTTTAGGTCAGTAATACAAGCACATTTTCTTCTGAAAAATCTGTGGTTTGCTTTCCCCTTCGTACAGTCATGGGGAAAGGTTTGGAACATAATATCCTGTGCTAATTATTTTTTCTCTCTAGATTTTCTCTCAAATCCAGTATAATTTCAAGTCATTTTTAATTTGGAGAGGTCCCTCCTCCCACTGCTCGTATCAAAGATTGACAAGAATATTCTCTGAACCAACATTGCAATGAGATGAAGCCCATAAAAGCTCCTGAAACCTCTCAGACTGCAAATAACAGGAGTTCCAAACAGGTATACCAATTTTTAGAATATTTGCAAATGAACTTACAAATCATATAAGGCAAGGCAAGGCAAGGCAAGTTTATTTGTATAGCACCATTCATACACGAAGCAATTCAAAGTGCTTTACAGAATTAAAAAATAATAATACTAAAATAAAATTTAAAAATAAAATTAAAACAAAGTTAAAATTACAATTAAAACACAAGCAAAAACATTAACAGGAATACAAACAATACAAGGTTTGGTTAAACAGGACATCCAGGCTGACTATGTAAGAAGGTACCCTAATCAACTGTAAACACTGCTTGCTCACATGGTGTAGTATGGTAGTGTTTCTTGATGTCACACTGTGTAGTTGACTATCACTTCTAGTAAGCGATACCCTTGGGTACTATGGTCTAATTGTTTGACAAGATCCATAAAAATACATTCAAATCAATGGCAATGGACACAGTGGTGCTTTTTTATGCCCAATGAATAATAATAATAATAATAATAATAATAATAATAATAACACATTTTATTTATAGTGCACTTTACATTTCCATAAAATCTCAAAGTGAATAAAAATGAATACATCAGATGAGAGCGTGATAAACACCACAACCAGTGAATGGCCAGCTAATAAAATCTTGAAATTGGGCAAAGTGTTATCCACCTCAGGGAGAGATGTGCTTGCTGATGGAGTTCTGGCCCATATCTGTCCCATGGTACTGGCTTCCATAATTAAGTATTGCACCTAGAAATCCCCTGCTTCTTGCCTTTTTTAAACATCTGTTTCAGCTTTCAGACATGTTTTGTAGACTGGGAGAAAATCTCCTGCATGCAGACAGATGTCCTGACATTTTTTTTCATTTGCTGGTATGACTGAGAATTCATTGCTCCAGTACCTATGGCAATCCAGCCTGGCCCAGATGCAGCAAAACAGTCCTGAGTCACAGGCACACAACCATGTTTCACAGATGGGATAGAGTTCTCATGCTGGAATGCCACAATTTCCATTCTACTGATTTCTCATGTAACCAAAACACCATTTTGATCTCATCTGTTCACTAATAACTTTCTGGTTTAGCCACATGATCTTTAGCCAAATAAAGATAGGCAGTAATATTTTTTATGCAGGGTTCTCCTAGTGGTGGATGCATGAACATTAACATGATATTGAAATTGTTGTTAATCAGTTTCATTTGCTTTGTTAATGAACTTCACATTATGTGCACTAGATGAGTAACAATAAGACGCCCTGAAACATAAATAATATAATAGGTGGAGACAATTGACATTTTTCCCTAATTTTGCCCATTTTTCACTAGTTTTGCAGTTAGAGTCAGCCTCACTACTAGTACCATCATGTAGTACCTAGATCCTACAGAGGTTGCACAGATAGTCCAACTCCTGCAGGATGGCACATCAACATGCCATTGCCAGAACATTTGCTGTGTCTCTCAGCACAATCTGAAGTGTATAGGGATATACTAAGAGACAGGTACTTACTCTAGGAGATCTGGACAAGGCCATAGAAGGTCCTTAACCCCTCAGCAGGACCAGTATCTGCTATGTGCAATGAGGAACAGGATGAATAAAAAATGAGCCCAAAAAATTAGCACCAAATTCAAATTTGGTCAAATTTGACCAAACAATCAGAAACAGGCTTCATGAGGACGTTGGCCTGAGGACCAAACGTTCTGCAGTGGGTCCTGTGCTGACTTTTCAGCACTGTAGTGCGCGACTGGCATTTGCCATAGAACAACATTATTGACAGATCCACCATTGACACCCTGCACTTTTCACAGATGAGAGCATGTTATACTTGAGCAGTGAGTCCTGGGTTTCTCCTGGTGAATGACAATACTGGCCTTATGTTGCCGAAATTATGCAGGCAATTCTTGGAGGATGAAAGACTTTATACCATTGGCCTATCACCCCGCCCCCGCCATACCCCCTCCCACCCCCATGCTTTACTTTTTTGAAGAGCATGTATAGTTTTATACTAGGCTCAGTGTGAATCTGCAAAGCAGAATATAAAATCATTTCACAACACAATTATAATAATACATGCACATATCATTCCTACAAAAAATTGAAAGGGACTTGGAGTTACCTTTGGCTTGATAAAGGTGGTCTTGACTACAGCCCTAGTCTGACATGCATTAAATTTTTTTCACTTTTCCCACAGATGAACAAAAGATTGTTTGTCTGCACAAAGCACACAGTACATCAACGGGCCAGCACTACTTTTCAAAGCCATTCTCCTTGCCTTAACAGGTTTAACAGAACTAAGGTTTAGTTCACTCAACCCCAAAAAGAATGCTAAAGTGCTTATCCTTAAACAAGGTAAAGATTTAGTGGCCCTGTGTGTGCTATACTTCTGCACCATTGCAGCAGGTATCAATTGAAATAAGCCTCCATTAAATAACGTTAAAGAACTATATGAGATGTCACAAGAGTAACTGGTATGCAAAGACCATATGTCATTAGCCCAGTATTTTCTGGTCTAATTAATGGAAACTACAGTGTCTATCTACAGCTAAAATGCAGAAAACTTTTATTACATTGCAGACACTACAAACCCAATATATTTAATGTTTTGTATTGTCAACTTAATTTTGTTTTATAATGTGCATACATTCCAGCATTAGGAGCCTCCAACCCATTCTATCACCCCAATTCCAATGAAGTTGGAACGTTGTGTAAAACATAAATAAAAACAGAATACGATGATTTGCCTTTTCAGCCCATATTCAATTGAATGCACTACAAAGACAGGATATTTAATGTTGAAACAGATGAACTGTGTTACATCACCTTTCCTTTGAACAAAACTCAATAAGTGTTTGGGAACTGAGGACACTAATTGTTGAAGCTTTCTAGGTGGAATTATTTCCCATTTTCCCCAAGTTGTTGCTTGGATGGCAGCATATGTTGCTCCTGTATGTACCTTTCAGCATTAATGGTGCCTTCAGAGATGTGCAAGTTATTCATGCCATGGGCACTAACACACCTCTATACCATTAGAGATGCTGGCTTTTGAACTTTGCGCTGATAACTACCCGGACAGTCCTATCCTCTTTGGTCCGGAGGACACTACATCCATGATTCAAAAAACAATTTGAAACATGGACCACTGGACACTTTTCCACTTTGTTTTACTCATCTCAGATGAGCTTGGGCCCAGAAAAGCTGGCGGTGTTTGTGGGTGTTGTTGACATATGGCTTTTGGTTTACATGGTAGAGTTTTAACTTGCACTTGTAGATGGAGTGATGAACTGTGTTCCTGAGCCCATGTGGTAATATCTGTTACAGAATCATGTTGTTTTTAATGCATTGCCGCCTGGTCAGCACTAACTACTTTACCACTGTGTGCCCTATTCAATAGTATAATGTGAATTCATTATTCATTATTTGTATATAAACAAAATAGTCAGTGAATGGCTGTATGCAGTCTGCATATTCTCCCCATTTCTGAATGGGTTTCTGAAAATAAATGGGTAATGGACAAATAATTGAATAAACAGCAGTGAACTTTTGGATACCATGTCCTTCTATTATTCATAATCATTTGAGATATCTTACAGTCTGAACTCATTTACTATCCCTTCACACATGAGTTACTGCTTTACAGTGATCTTACCTAGTCCTGAGCCGTGGGGCAAGAGAGACCAGCTGTGCAGCTCTAGTCCTCCTCCCCAGCGCTGCATCAACTGCTGCTCCAGAGAGAGAGTGGACGATAAGCACACCACATCGCTGCTCACACACACCGCCTTCAACAAAGCACCTACAACATACACAAGCATTTGTCTTTCTATCATTTGTAGTTTTTCCATTTATATAATAGTACTGAAGCCAATTAACGCTACACCTACAGCTGTCCAAACATTTACCCTAACCTATTTTTGATTTCTTTCTTCCAAAAGAAAGTCAATTATTTCTATACCTGTGGGGACATTTGGTCATTACAACAATACATAAAGGTTTTTTATCAAATTTAAACCCAGATTTATGTGATTATGGTAACTTTCCAATGGTATGATGATTACTGAAGCTTTTTAATTCTACACCCACACCTAACCCTAACCTTAGTAATCAATGCAAATCAGTTAGTTCTTTTGGGTTTTTTTAAACAAGCAATTCAAGTTACAGGGAGAAGAAACATTTCCCCACAAGGGAAAACAAATATACTATGTTCCTATAATTTAGGATATATATATAGACATGTTCTTAATTTCAATTGTTAATAAACAAATTCCTGCATTTCAGGTCGGCAACACATTTCAAAAAAGTTGAGATGAGGAATTTATCACTAGTAATTAGGGAGGATTTGTACATAAAGGGCATATGCTTAAGCTGGGCTCTCCAATCCCTCAGCTGTCACCTTTAGAACTGCCCTTCATCAATAGCTGATATACACTGCGTACAAATATTAGGAACTTTTCAGGAGGCCAGAAAGTTAATGTAATTACTTTACAGCGCTCAATAATTAGTAGGAGTATCCACATACATTAACAAATTAATTGATGTTGACCTTATAAAACATGAAGTACAGTGCTCCCTCATTTATCGTGGGGGTTATGTTCCAGGACCACCCACAAAGTAGGGATGCTATATTTATTTAAGTATTTATACACTATTTTAGTGTGAAACAGTGAAAATCCACAATATATTTTTTTCATTATTATTTTTTTTTAAAACTCGCGATGCGAAAGGTCAACCGCGAAGTGGCAAGGGAACACCATATTTTGAAATTATACAAGTATCTGCATTTTCCTTACTGTACCTTTTTATGATTTGGATTTATATTATGTATCACCATCTCTGTGCCAGGTAGTTTTTGCATAACAGTGAATGCACTGAAGAAAAATTCGGCAGAGCTTTATATTCAATTAGGATGATATTCCACAATATCGATATTCAATCTGGTGCAGTTATTTGATGATCCAGCCTACTGCCCTGTACGGTAGTGACTTATGATGTTCATTCAGTGAGCAGAGCTCCACAAAATGGGACCGCCAGATGCCCTGCATTTTGAATTCTGTAGATTCCAAGTCCAAAGGAAAAAAACAGCAAACAAATACAAAGTAAAAAAAAAATCTTTTTTATAAACGTACAAAAAAGCTCTCTACATTTCTGGATGCATTTAAAGTCGAGTTCCACAGAAACCCATTAATTTAAAACATTACAGTGCCAAGAACTGACTCCCAAAAATAGTTCCCTCAGTCAGGATCCAACAGATCCCAAGCCACAGTAACCACACAGGCCTGCCCAATTGCACTGTCTAAACAAAAAACAAATCATTGCCAACAGTAAGTACAGATACCAAGAATACTGGGAAAACCAAATCCTGGCACAAAGTAAATTGGAATGATTTCATGCAATAAATGGAGAATATAAATTGGACCTTGTCTTCAGAGATCCACAACAGAGACGGATCCTAACCAAACACCAGCTCTGTGACCACAGCCTGGCCATACAAAATAAAAGATACAAACAGGTCCTGCTGCCAAAACAGGACCGAGTATGTGATCACTCTGAGAGGGACGAGATGGAGAGAGAGAGATACTTCCTCCTCCTCTGCCAAAACTCACAGACAGATCCCAAGTTATGGGACACTTAAACTGTAATCAGTCTCAGAGATGGGTGCACAGTCCCCTCATGGCACAGTATGTATCAGGGCGTCTCCATGCTAATACCCATATTTGTGGATGTAACTTGAGAATTCTAATTGGTAATCTACATTGTGTCAAACTTTGCAGTTTGTATAAATCGTGAAACTGTAGTACTTCCACATGAACAAAGTATAAGTGTATTGTATGCCGATGATATAGTCCTCACCTGGTGCATGGGGTTGGCAATAGTCCTCCAGATCGGTGAATTCCTTGCACACTGTTTGTGTGGTCATGCTGCAGTCCGATGGCCCACTGGTGCTCACCAACACCAGCTGAGGCTCGATAATACGTCGCACTCTGGCTCCAATCGGCCTCTTTCCATCTACTTTCACTGCCATGTTCACCACCACACCTCCATGCTCAAATGCAATAGGAGGAGTATCACTCCAGCCACCTGGAGAGTGGCAATTACTTATATAAGTAAACAACACGCACACAGCTCTACAATAAGTCTCAAGAAAGGTGTGCCAACAAAATATAATAGTATATCATGATGGCATGTTAATGATCCTGAACAAACAATACTAATATTGTCTACTACAGTAGAATGGTATGGAAATCTAAATGCAATATGAACATCAAGTATTACACTGCTCACAAAAATTAGGGGATATTTGAAAATGAATATTAAGCAATTAAAAGGCGAAGAATGTGATTTCATTTAATTATGCTAGACAATCAGAAAAACAAATGAAAAGTCAAAGAAGGTTGTCAAAATGATCGAGTGATATATTCATGAAGCTGAACAGAAACATGTTAAACTGGATGAGAGTGTTACACATCGACCGTTCAGTAGGGTGTATGGTCACCCAAGACTGCCAAAACACAGGTGAATGGACAGGATCAGATTGTCCAGCAGTTCTTGTGGGATCCTCATAGTATTCATTTTTCAATATTCCTTAATTTTTGTGAGCAGTGTAATTCCAGAACCCTTAATAAAGGTAGAACTGAGAAGTTTCATGTATAATATAAAGTGAATTACAAACTAACTTAACTTTTCCATTAATCAATTCTAGTTTGATGACAAAAATCTTAATCTGGTCTTGGTCTCATCTCAGTCTTAATCAATAGAAAGACTGGGAGTGACTAAGACAAGATGTGTCCCAGTCTTGGTCTTGACTCGGATTTGGATCTGGCAGTCTTTCCTACAACACTAGTATTAGGCCAATCAGTTGCAGAACAGCAAGCTCACCAGAGAGATCCACTCTGGCTGGACACTCTATATTCTGCCACTCTCCTATGGGCGGAACCTTGCCCTGTCCAATATGCACAAACTGGCGTGCAGACATCACTGCCTTCCTCAAAAGGATCTGCCCTGCACCCTCATAGTGTCTGGCGGCTCGTACCAGCAGATCAGGTCTGTAGGGGTTGATAAGAAAAACAGCACTAACTTAACAACCGCACAAATAATTACCTGTTCAACTTTTAGCACTTTAGCACTCTCACCTGCTGAGCCAGAGAGCTCTTTTACTAGCCAGTTCCTTGACACCAGCTTGCAGCTCACCCTGCTCCAGCAAGCTAAATGCAAACGCCCAAGAAGGATTAGCAGCTGGACCACTCCTCAAACCTCCTTGTCCCTCACCAGCCATGCAGCCCAGAACATCGGCAATACAGGCCAGAGTGCGTGCAGCTATACCCAGATCTGTGCTACTGCTTGAAGCCACTGACACAGAAATAGTAAAGACAGAAACAAAGCATGAGCCACTTGGCTAAGACAAGAGTCCTGCAGAATATTTTTTTTATACACACAAAGAAACCCCGAAAAAGAAAGACGTGTGAATATGGTGTGTGCTTAGATGTGTGCATATGATTATTTAGATACCCAAACTGCATCACACTTGAACATCAACAATGCTTCTCAATTAACTGCTGTAAATAGTACTATTTTCAATCATTCTAATCAGTAGTCACTATGTTACTTGTTAAGCACTTCAAAAGCGTTAAAAGCTTCTGGGATCATTCATCTCCCTCACCAGAGTCCAGTGTGCTCAGTAGTTCCTCATGCTTTCCTCCCAGTACCGCTGCTCTCATGGTGGGCAGGAAGTTGAGGTTTGCATGGTTCTTTAGCGCATTAGCTGCTCTCCTCCGGCCTGCATCAAACAGTAGAGTTTCTCTCCACTGCAGTTCTCCATTTTGGTCAGTAAGAGACAGCACCTCCCTAAGTGATAGTCTCCAAGCTGATCTCCAACTGTCTGAACTCCTGGTACCACCTAAAAGAAAGTTCACACCTTCAAGCCCTACTGCACCTCCCTTGGGCATGAACACTGGAAACAAGCGGGCATCCATCAGAGTGCAACTCACTCCACTCTCTGCTCCCCATATCTCCTCTTGCCTGTTACACATACACCAACAAATACATGACTTCCATATATTATAGCGATGCACACACAGTTCACTTGCTCTTTGATCATGTTTTATAGGGGTGCTGAAAAAAATTGATTCTTTAAAGGATCGCAATTCCTAGTCCTGGCGATTCTGTATCGATTCAAAATGCCCCAAAATCGATTTGAAAATCCGTTTAAGTTTTATTTTTTGGTGCTCCTAATCCCGAGCGTACTGCATATCGCTTTACTTATCCACTCGACCACAGTACAAGCAAGCTTGTTAGCCAGCTCCCGTTTTCTGAATGGAGTCCGCTA